>JAVHLU010002914.1:0-14690 GCA_036785755.1 Colletotrichum ledebouriae
CTCCTTTTTTAATTACTCTATTATATATAGAGAGTATATTATTAATATAGCCCTTAAGAGGGCTCTTATTAATACCCCTAGAGGGGATACTTGCTATTATATTATAACTAAGTAAGCGGACTTAGTAATAGAAGCTAGGCGGGTTATTATATACCCTATAGAGTAGCCCTTCTTCGAGCAGGTCCTCTATACTATTAAGGCAGAGGCAGCCTAGGCCCCTTAGGGGAACGTTAGTAATAGAGAGAGCGTTGCTAACGACGGCATAGCTAGCGGATAAAGTAGTAATAGAGGCGGTATTAGCAGCGCGGGTAGTACGCGAGAGGAAAAGTCGATAGTTTTATAGTTTAAATAATTAAAAACCACGTTATTATCAATATAAAGTTTTAGATCGTAAGGCTATTAATGGGTACGTATAAGTGCGGCTATGGTTAGGAAAGTTATAATTATATAACCGAAGGCTAGATATTATCAGGAGTCGCGGAGTTAGAAGGTCTGTTGCACTTAAGCAGGTAAAATCACTATGCAGTGGCCAGAGGCCAAGTTTATTAGTATTAATATCTCTAACTTAATTATTAACTATAAGAGCTTTTTAAAGCTTTATTATAAGACTAATAATAATATAAAGAACGAGGTCTATATATATAGCTCTAGTAACTACTATAATATAGTAAAATCCTATGTTAATAAAGCTAAGACCTAGAAGGAAGCTAAGGAGAAGCTTCTATATTAGTTTAGATTTATAGACCTAAAGTTTTAATAAGACCTTAATAAGGATCTTTAGAACCTAGTTATAAGATCTTATATTAAGGATAATAACCCTTCTTAGGTTATAATATTAATTACTACTATTTAATAGCTTTAATAGAAAGCTATTTAATAAGGAGATCTAGAGCTTATTAATACTAAGCTTATTTATATAGCTTATTACTACTTTTTAAAAAGAGCTATAAGAGCTATAACCTAAAGTCTTAGCTACTAGCTTACTAAAGTTATTTTAAAGTAATAAGCTATAATAAAAGACGCTCTAATTAAATAATCTACTACTTATTAGGAACTTTAGTAGTTATCTAGCTTTATTAAGCCTAAACTAATAATAATACTTTAAGTCCTTATAAAGATAATTTTAATAAGATAGAAGGCTACAGCTAAGGAACTCTCTATAGCCTAGACTACTAGCTTAATTATTAACTCTCTTATAGAGAACTTTAGGACTCTAAATATTAATAGAGCTAATTATGAGATAAATATCTTAACCCTTATTAAGAGAGTTACTAGCTAAGGAGATAATACTTTTAATCTAAATATTATAAAAGCTACTAAACCTTATAAAGAATAATCTTAGGACTATTTATAGACTTAATACTAATAATAATAATACTTTTACTTATAAGCTAGATATAGAGACTACTAAGGAGGATATTAGTAATACTAAGGATTTAGAAGAGGTAGAGCAAGGGGAGGTTATAAAGGCTTCTAGTAAGATAGACTACTATAGTATATACCTTTCTAGGCTATAGGAACCTACTAGTTTTATAGCGCTATTAACTATATTATTATTAGCTATATTAAGTATCTTAAGGCTAGCTAGAATAAGGTCTACTATTATCTATTACCCTACTACTTTATTAGTACCCTAGATATAAGTACTAAGGTTAAGATAGGTATTATTAATAAAAGCTATAACTATAAATTAATTAATTGCTAGATAATTCTAAAGTATATCTTAATTAATAAGAATATCTTTATATATTATATAGTTACTATAAGCAAGTTAGTAGAGAAATAGTAGCTAAAGCTTCTAAAAGAGGTTATAAGGGTTATTAATTATAATAAGATACGCTCTAAACTATTTATTAGCTTTATAAATTTATTAAAAGGTATTATATAATAAATATAATATTCTTTAGCTTTAAGCTAAAGAATTAATACATAAACCTAGTAAAAGATATTATTATAATAAAAAGAGGGAAAGCTAGAGGTTATTATATAAAACCTTATAATACTTATTATTACTAGTTTCTTTTAAATAGTTAACTTACTTATAATTTAAGAACCTCCTATTTAAATTACTTAGAGAGTTATAAAACTACTAAATAATAAGAAAGAAGCTAAAAACGCTATACTACTAGATACTCTTAAGAAATAAGTTAAGTAATAAAAATTATATAAATAGGATAAGCCTTAGATTTAATATAGTAATTTATAAACTAGCTATACTCTTATCCTTAAGCTATATAATAAGAGAGTAAATAGGAAAGTAGCTATCCCTAAAGCTTTCTTTTATTAGAACTAGCTTAATTAAAATAGAATAATTTATAATACTACTAAAGCTATAATTAATAAGTATAAGGATAAATATAACTTAAAGGTATAAGAGGTCTTTATTCTTATTAATATAATACTTCTAGATTAGTTTAATAAGATAAGAGCTAGTAATAAGAAGCTATAGGAATAGATAGATTAATAGAATAATAATAAGAATTATTCTAAAGGCTAAGTAACTTTAGTAGCTATCTCTATAGACTTACTCAAGTACTTATAAACTAAGATAATTTAATTTAACTACTACATAATTAGTCCTATCTTTAAAATAAGTATTATAATAGAAGATTAGAATTCTATATTACTTCTATTACTAAGGCGTATTACTATCCTAGACGTTATTATACCTTATTAGTAGATTACTATTACCCTTTATAGCCCTATAAATATACTAATTAGAGGGATTATTAATAGTAGCTTAGCTATTAACCTTATTAGTAAAAGTTATATTAAGCGCCTAGGCTTATAGAGTAATATAGTTAAAATAATTATAAGGATCTATAGGATTACTAATAGAGAGCAGAGGACCTAATTCGTAAGTATAATTATAAATAGTATTTATATTAGTAGTAATTAGATTTAAGATGTTAGCTTTTTTATTTTCCTTAAAAATACTTATAATAAGGACCTAGTACTAGGAGCTCTTTTTATCTTAAAAACTTAAATAACGCTAGATTATATATAGAACTAGATTATTAAAGTCCTTTAATCTAAGAATATTAAGATTAATATCCTATTATTATTTTATATAGGAGATTTAATTACTTACTTCCTAGAAATTATTATTAAAATAGATTACTTTATTTCTTCTTAGTATTAATATACCCTCTTATCTCCTATAGAGGAGGGGAAATAGAAGCTACTACTAATAAATATAATATAATAAATAGTTTAGACTTTATAATAGATAATTAATAAGTTAATAATACTAAAGATAAGAAAGAGCTAGATATAATACTAAGGAGTATAAATATATATTAGGATATTAGAGTAGTTTAAGAAGCTTTTAAAAGCTCTTATAACCTATTAGATAAAATTAAGTAATAATTAGACTTAGATAAGGAAGGTCTTACTATTTTTAAAGAGTTTAGATTAATTTTTAATAAAGTCCTAGAGACTATAATCTATAACAAAGTTACCCCTAAACTTAATAAGATCTATAAAGCGATTATAGGTATAGGGTATATAGTAGGATATAATAACTATAGTATTAGTTATTAATACTATATTTATAGACCTAAGAAAAGAATATTAAAGAAGAAAGTCCTTAGGAGGAAGTATAAGTTAGTATATTAGAAAGGTATTAAAGTTATTATAGCTATAAATACTACTTTCTCCTATAATAATTAGGAACCTATACTAATAACGCCTATATTACTAATAGAAGATATTAATATAATATATAAAACGAAGGATAAGAAGATATAACCTATTAATAACGCTATATTAAATAGTTTAACCCTAGATAGAGACCTAGAGTAGAAATTAAAAGTATAGATAAAGGCTAAGAAAAATATAATAGTAGATTCTAGCGCCCTATTTATAAGCTTAGTTATACTAAAGTTTCTAATTATTAAGTAAGGAATAAGGCTTATAAGAGCTTAATAAGAAGCTATCCTAAAGATTATTAATTATCTATAGCCTAAAGAAAAGAAGCTCCTTTTAGCTATTCTTATTATAAGAGAGAAGGCTTTAGCCTAGGAACTTAAGTATTATAGCTCTATATACCCTTCTATTATACCTCTATAGATAATTTAAATAGTATTATATAAAGCGTAGTAAGTAAAAGGAATCCTAATATTAAGAGGACTAGAGTAGGATATTATTATAATTCTAAAGGATAGACTAAAGAAGGGAATCCTTAAGTAAAGTTATATAGCTTATTATAATCTATTCTTCTTTATATAAAAGAAAGATAATAAGATAAGGTTTATTAACTTAGTAACTAAGATAAATATAGTTATAATACGAGACGTAGTACTACCCCCTTTAGTAGACGATTTTTTAGAAGGCTTTACTATATATTAACTATTATTATTACTAGACTTCTTCTTAGGATATAACTAAGTCCCCTTAGACCTTATAAGTAGAGACTTAATAACGTTTATATTACCTATTAGACTACTATAGATATATATATTACCTTAAGGAGTAATAAAATTAGTTACTTAGTTTATATAGGTTATAATTAGAATCCTATATAACCTTATCCCTAGCTACTATAAGCCTTTCTTAATAATATTACTATTAAAGAACTAACTTTATGATATAATAAAGAATAGATTAAGTCTTATCTAGGGATTTATAGATTTATTTTAGAATATTTATAAAACGTTAATAAGATCCTAGTTAATTTAGAGTTAGTAGAGTATATAATAATAATAGTTAAGTTATAGTAAGCCTAGGAAGTAGTAATAATTATTAGCTATATTTATAATACTAATAGGCGTTATCTAGAGGAAGCGAAAATAGTTAAGATCTATAAATAAGCTGCTTATACTAATTTAATAGAGTTAAGGGCTTTCCTTAGGATTATAATATTCTATAGATCCTAAGTAAAGGACTACTTTATTATTATAAAGCTACTTATTAACTTATTTAAAAAGGATACCTTATTTAGCTAGGAGGAGAAGTAATAAATAGCTATAGATATTTTAAAAGTAATACTTATAAGGGCTCTAATCCTTATTATTATAAACTATAGCCCTAAAGGAGGAGATATCTACCTTATAGTTAATACTAGTAATATAGGATAAGGCGGAATCCTAGGATAATTTATTAATAACTAGCATATAATCTCTTACTTTAAGAGTAATATTTAGTTAGAACTAGAGCTATTATATAATACTAGGAAGGGGGAATTATATAATATTCTAAAAGCTTTAAAGAGGGTATATAACTATTTATATAGATAATACTTTATCCTAGAGATAGATACTTAGATATTAGTTATATAACTTAATAGAGTAGCTATAAACCTCTTAGGAGCCCTTATTATTAATTAGATTATATAGATTTAAATATTTAACTTTAAAATATAATATATCTATAGTACTTAGAATATAATATTAGATAGCTTATTATAAAAACCCCGGGGACCTTTTAATACTATTTATAAGGAAGCTAAGGGGGAGATTAACTCTTAGATTAGTTTATAGATCCTTTTTATAAATATAGAAGCTAGTTCCTTTTTTAATTAAGCTTAATATTATAATAATAAGTAATATATAGAGGAGGTTCTAGTAGGAAATATAGAGGTTATTAGTAATATAATAAATATCCTAGATATACTTCTTAATAATTTATAAACCTATTTAATATATCCTTAATGAATCGCTTATTATTTAATAATATGGAGATACCCTCTAGGAATTTAACTAATAAGGTATTATAACTTTAAGACTAGAGTATTAGATTATTATATTTAGAACTACTTGCTTTTTACTAGATTAATAGATTAAAAGCTAATATTATAATAAGTTATTAATAATCCTAAGTAGTAGAAGAAGCTAATTATAAAGGCTTATAAAGAGAGTAGTTATTAAGGTAAGTAAGCTATAGCTAGAAGACTATTAAGCTCGGAATTACGCCGCAGCCCCTTCGCAAAAAGACTATAATAAATTCACCTAGTTCGCAGGCATAATTCGGGAAACACTATATAGGTATTTTAACCTATACCCTCTACTAGTTAAGGAAAATAATATAGGAACCCTATACGTTCCTACTACTCATAAGCAAACCCTCGCATAGAGTTAGACGCACGCCACACCGGGGCCGATTATATTAGAGCTAAACGGGCTACTAAGGCTCTTATAGCAACGCCCTCGCTAAACCTTCTAGCAAGGCGCTATAAAAGCTACTATATAAGATAACTCCTTAACCCAAAAGGTCGACCTTCGAGCAAGGTACTAAAAGTAAAAGCTATTATACGAGATAACTCCTTAACCTAAAAGGTTAACCTTCTAGCAAGGTATTGCGAACGCTACTATATAAGAGGTAACTCCTTAACTAAAGAGGTCTTTCCTAAGAGGTTCTTATAGCTAGAAGTATAAGAAGCTCTACGAGCAGGGCTTTATACCTCTCCCTCTTCCTTATCCCTTAATTATATTAGTACTAGACCCTATATATAAAAACGCTAAGCCTGCGCGAGGCACGCCCTTTAACGCTAATAACGCGCGAGAGCTCGCTAGAGAGTTTAGTATTAATATAATTAATAAAACCCGCTCCTTCTTTAACTACTCCGTTATATATAGAGAGCGTATCGTTAGTATAGCCCTTAAGAGGGCTCTTATTAATACCCCTAGAGGGGATACTCGCTATTATATTATAGCTAAGTAAGTAGACTTAGTAGTAGAAGTTTAGTAGGTTATTATATACCCTATAGAGTAGCCCTTCTTTAAGCAAGTCCTCTATATTACTAAAGCAGAGGTAGCCTAGGTAGCCTAGGCGAACGTTAGTAAGTATAGCTTACGCCGAATAGAGAGAGCGTTACTAATAATAGCATAGCTACTAGCGGATAAAGCAGTAATAGAGGCGGTATTTAATAGTAGCGCGGGTAGTGCGCGAGAGGAAAAGTCGATAGTTTTATAGTCTATTAAATAATAAAAAACCACGTTATTATTAATATAAAGTTAAAGATCGTGAGGCTATCTAGTATAACGGGCACGTATAAGTATAGCTATAGTTAGGAAAGTTACGATCACGTAACCGAAGGCTATATATTATCAGGAGGCGCGGAGTTAGAAGGTCTATTGCACTTAAGCAGGTAAAATCACTATGCAGTAGCCAGAGGCCGCTAGAAGACTATCTAATTGCTATACCTAGGCTAGTATATATATAGAGATTAGCAAATCCCTAAAAAGTTACCCTAATTACTAAAAGAAGAGAGCTTAATATATAAATAATATAAGGACTTATAGCTCCCTAAAGGGACTACTTTTTATTAAGATCTTATTAGATATATAAAGAGTAAGTAAATAGTATCTTATTAAAATAAGGGATTTACTAATAGAATAGCCTAAAGCTTACTAGCTTAAGAGAGCGATTTTAATAGAGATTACTAAGTTTATCTAGGAAGAGATTATTTACTACTACGGATTATATAGCGAACTTATTATTAATATAGGGCTAGAAAATAAGGACGCTATTATTAAATTTAATAAGAAATATAATATAAAAAGGAAAGTAATATCTATATATAACCTAAGGGCTAATAGTATAGTTAAGACTAGTTATTAGCTAATTACTTATATATTATTAATATAGACTATAGGATAGAGAGATATTAACTCTTAACTATACCTTCCTACTACCCTATTTATAAACTAATTAAGTATTTATATTTTAACTAGCTTTAGCCTTTTCTACTTATTATATAGGTTTAAGCCTATTACTCCTATTAAGACCCTAATACTAACCTAGAGGGTTCTTAATTAGGATTTAGTAATAATAAAGGAAAAGGAGGTTGAAATATATCTATAAGCCTTCTTATACCTTAATAAGAATAGGAAATAAGCTAAAAAGATAATTAATAGTTAATATAAGAAAACTATAGAATATTATAATAGTTAATATAAGAGGACTATAAGAAAGGAGAGGCTAGAGGTAAGTAATTTAATATTAGTATTTAATATTAAGGGTTCTATTAATAAGTTATTTAATATAAAGCTTAACTACTAATAGTTAGGTCCCTTCTATATCCTATTATAAGCTCTAAAAGCTCTATTATATTAATTAGTAATATTAGTAAGTAATAAGGTTATTAGAAAGATATTTAGTAGGAATTAACTTTATAAATTTATTTAAGTTCCTAAAGGGTATTAGGAATTATATAATTTAGATATTTATAAATTTAATTCAAAAAGAAACCTAGTAAAAATCTTCTTAGCACTAGGGAATAAAAAGTATAATAATTATATACTTAAAAAAGAGGAGGGGGAACTTATATTACTTAGGGAAAGTAATTAGGAGAAAGAGGAGGATTTATAATAATTAGTAATATAATTAAAGTAGTATTTAAAGGATTTAGAGAAAGTAATTAAAGCTTTAAAAGCTAGATAATAACTAGTTATTAAGATTCCTAAGATAATAAAGGAGAAAGAGAAGGAGTATATTAGGATAGAGGATCTAGGGGATATAGAAGGTTTCCTTTATTATAACTTATTTTAATTAATAATTTATAGACCTATTCTTATTTTCCCTTCTTTTTATCTCTTAATTTAAAAGTTTAAGATTCTAGGGATAATATTCCTAAATTTTAAAGATAAGGGTAAGAAATAGTATTAGTAACTCCCTACTTATTTAAAGTACACCTCCTCGCAATATAATAATAGCTTAGATAACCCCCCCCCCCCCTTACTAAATAAATATAAGATTAATAACTTAAAGATAAGAGAGAAGAAGATAAGGGGAAAGATAGTATTAAAATCGTAGTTATTAGCCCCTAGGGGGGATATTAATAAACCCTTCTTACCCCCCCCTCTTTCCTAGAAAGGATTATTACTAATATTAGATTACTTATTACTAAAGAGAAAGAGAAGGATACTTATAAAAGGGATTATATTAATTTTATACCTAGGTATACTTTAACCTTAGATTTATAGACCTATTTATATATTATTCGCCTTAATTTCTTATTTAAACCTAACTAGCTTCTTATTTCTTTTTTCTTTTTACCCCCCCCCCCCCCTTATATATTATATAAATATATCTAGAAACCCTATTTTCCTATCTTAGTTTATAATATAAAGCCCTAAGTAGTTTATAATTTCTATAAGGTTAAACTCTAGAAGTAGCTTTATTATAAAAAGGTATTAAGAGTATATAAACCTAGGTTTAGGATAATATTCCTAGGCCTATTAATAGTATTTATTATAAAGGAGCGAGAAATCGAACTTAGCTATAGCTATAACTATAGTATCTACTAGAATTCAGGATTATAAGATCTCCTTAATACTATTAAATTCTCTACTCCTCCTTACCTTATTATTACGCTTAATTCTATACTTATAGTATTTATAGATACTTAGATTATTATATAAATAAGTCTCTTAAGTTTTATAGAAGAAGTAGTTAGTATAAGGAGTACTTAGTATAGAGATATATTTAAAATATAGTTTATAAATATAAATACTAGTTATAGGGTTCCTAGTAGTATATACCTGCTCTTTATAGTAGATATAAGGTACTATATTATAACTACCTTAGAATTAAATAAATAAACTATATATAGCTACTATATACTAAAAGACCTTAATTTTCTATAAGCTAGTAAGAAAGGTAGTAGAGATATAGATAAAGACTTAATAATAGAATTCTCTAGACCCCTTAGTTACTTTAAATACTTATTTAAAATCTTATTTACTAAGATAAGCTTTCTAAAAAGCTAGCCTTATTACCTTAGTAGTCTTATTAGAGAATATTTATAATATAAAGGCTACCTCTAAATATTTATTACTAGGGATATTAAGTTAAAACTAAATAAGGCTTATAGCTACTTAAGAATTATAATTATTAGCTAGAGGGTATAAGGATATTAAAAAGAAGGGAAAGAATACCTAAAGTTAGTTATTAGAGTACTAGATAAAAAGAGGTATATTATTTTTCTTTATTTTAGATATAGGGATATTAGAACTAAGGACCTAAAGAGTTACTACTAATAAGAGATAATAAGAGCGAGGTTAATTAGTATTTTTAATACTTAAAATAAGGAAGTTATAATTAGCTATAATAAGAAAATATAATTTATAGATATAAGAACGAAAGTATAAAGGGGTTAAATAAAAATTAAAATAGCTAGGTAAAAGTAGTTATTATAAGAGGAGAAGTTAATAATAGAAGATAGAGGAGGATATTTATTTAATTTATAAATAGGCTACTCGTTTTAATAGCTATTACTAATTATTATTTCCTTTATTCTTTCCTTATATATACCTACCCTAATTTACTATTCTATTTATTATAAGTTTCTTATCCTAAGTTTATTTTATTTTATTAAGGCTAAGGAGGGTAAAAGAGGAGAGTTAATTATTCTTTCTACAAGCTACTAATAAATTACTATATTATTAAAGTAATTAATAGATATAAGAACGCACTCCTTACCCCTTTGAGTTCGGGATTACGCCGCAGCCCCTTTGCAAAAAGACTATAATAAATTCACCTAGTTTATAGGTATAATTTAGGAAATACTATATAGGTATTTTAACCTATACCCTCTACTAGTTAAGGAAAATAATATAGGAACCCTATACATTCCTACTACTTATAAGTAAATCCTCTAAATATTATAAAGTCGGACGCGCGCTATACTAGGGCTAATTATATTAGAGCTAAACGGGCTACTAAGGCTCTTATAGTAACGCCCTCGCTAAACCTTCTAGTAAGGTAAAAGCTACTATATAAGATAACTTCTTAACCTAAAAGGTTAACCTTCTAGTAAAGTACTAAAGGTAAATATTACTATATAAGAAGTAACTCCTTAACTAAAGAGGTCTTTCCTAAGAGGTTCTTATAGCTAGAAGTATAAGAAGCTCTACTATAAGCAGGGCTTTATACCTCTCCCTCTTCCTTATCCCTTAACTATATTAATACTAGACCCTATATATAAAAACGCTAAGCCTGCGCGAGGTACGCCCTTTAATACTAATAATATATAAGAGCTCGCTAGAGAGTTTAATATTAATATAATTAATAAAACCCGCTCCTTTTTTAACTACTTTATTATATATAAAGAGCATATTATTAATATAGCCCTTAAGAGGGCTTTTATTAATACCCCTAGAGGGGATACTTATTATTATATTATAGCTAAGTAAGTAGACTTAGTAGTAGAAGCTAGGCGGGTTATTATATACCCTATAGAGTAGCCCTTTTTTAAGCAAGTCCTCTGCACTATTAAGGTAGAGGTAGCCTAGGCCCCTTAGGGGAATATTAGTAAGTACGGCTTATACTAACTAATAGAGAGAGCGTTACTAATAATAGTATAGCTGCGAAGGCGTTAGCTAACCCGATCGAATAAGAGGACTATAAAGATAGTAATAACTTCTAGCGGACGAAGCAGTAATAGAGGTAGTATTAGTAGCGCGGGTAGTGCGCGAGAGGAAAAGTTAATAATTTCGTAGTCTATTAAATAATTAAAAACCACGTTATTATCGATATAAAGTTAAAGATCGTGAGGATATTAATAAGTATATATAAGTATAGCTATAGTTAGGAAAGGATTACGTGACTAAAGGCTATATATTGTTAGGAGGCGCGGAGTTAGAAGGTCTGTTGCACTTGAGCAGGTAAAATCACTATATAGTAGCCAGAGGCCCTCCTTACCCCTTAAACCCTCTAGTTTCTCTCTCTCTTATATATATATTATTTACTTTTAAGCTTAATTTATTTACTAACTATATAATATTAATTACTATATTATAGCTTCTCCTTTTCTTTAAATATTACTTCTATTTAGCTCTTTAATCTATAAATTACTTATATTTCCCTTTATTAACTTTTCTCCTAATATATTATAATAAGGAAAGTTATCTTTTATAATAATAAAGCGTTAGATATATAGATCTAGGAGTTAAGATCTTTAAACCTTCTTATCCTTAAAATTAAACTTTTAATAAAGCTTATACCTAATAAACTAAGTATAAATAGGTTTTAAGCATAGGGATAAAATAATAGAGATATCCTAGGCTTTAGACCTCCTAATAAGCTTAGTTACTAGCCTTAGCTAATTAAATATAATATATACTCTCTACTTAGGAAGGATAATATCCCTAGTTAAATAGACCTTTTTAATATAATATTAAAATATATCCTTATTAAGTATTAGAATAAGACTTTAGAAGTAATAGAGAAGATAATTCGCTTTTTATACTTATAATATATTATAGCTAGTATATTTAATACTATTAGTATACTTAAATTAGTAACTCTAATATATACTAAGGATATCTTAGTAGTTATTTATTACTTTATAAAGCTTACTAAGCCTAGCTAATTACTCTACTATAAGATAGTTAGAGGTATAAAAGATAATTTTAAAGATAGAGATATAAGGGATATTATAATTACTTAAATTAAAGCTAAGTCCTTTAATATACTCCTTATTTATTTATAAGCGCCTAGGTTTACTAAAGTAGTTATTATAGGTTTATTAATTAACTTATAAGATAAGAGAAACTAGTTTTATAATAATTAGTAGTTAAGGAGAGGAGCTAAAGGATAACTATAAACTTTAATACTTATTACTAGGAGCTTTCTATTAAAATATAAAGCTAAGGAAGTTTTAATAAGATAATTATACTTAATAGAACCTTAATATATAAACCCTCTATTATAAGCCTCTAGTCTCTATTTTATAAATTAGCTTAGATCTTTTATATAAATTAGAAGCCTAGTACCTCTAAAGTAGCTTATTAAAATAAAGTATTAAGCTTAGATTAATTATTTATTAATAGCTTTTATTAATAAAATACCTCCTAAAAGATACTAGACCTAACTAAGAGTAAAAAGATTTTTATATAATTAATATTTTAAATTAAGAGATAAAGATATTAAGAAAAGGATAAGTTAAGAAGATATTAAATATTAAATAGCTAAGTATACCTCTTAATTTATAAACCTAGAGGTTTCCTCTTTAAATAGGATAGATATTAACCTATTAGTACTTAAAAATACTAATTTATAAACTAGTTTAATAGTTCTTATTAATTTAAAAGAGTTAGATAGAGAAGAAGGATTATTAAAGGAATTAAATATCTAGAATATAAAAAAAAGAAATAACTATAAGAAGTAGAAAAGGGATTATAACTTATAATAGCTAGCTAATTTTATAAAATATTTTAATTACTCTAGGTCTATAAAACTATTTATATCGCTCTACTTAGCCCCTACTACTCTAAGAGATATTATATTTAACCCTACTAATACCTTAGCGGGATTTAATACTATAAAACCTAAAAGGAACCCTATATTAAATAAAAATAAGCCTATACTAGTAGTCTTATAGTATATATAATAGAACTAAGAATTTATAAATTACTTAATAACTTAGTATAGAAGAGGGTTATTTATTATAACTTTAGCCTAAGTAGAATATGTATTAGACTTTAATAATATATAAGGGAAGCTAATAAGATAAGAGGAGTTAGATAATTTAGAGGTTATAGCCCTTTTTATATTTATAATTAAGGGCTACCCTCGTAGTATCTATACCTTAATTTATAAACTAGCTTAATAACCTAGGAAAGAAATTAATAAGGCTTCTATAGAGCTTAAAAGAGTAGAGGTTAAGAATCTCTAGGATATTACTAGAGCTTTCTTTCTATTAAGCTATAGTAATTATTACTAAGCTGCGATTTATATAAATTAGTTAACTAGCTATTATTTTTATTATAACTCTATATAGGACTAAAATAGTAATTAGCGCTTTATTAAGGCTATATAGGACCTTAATATATAGTATTATAAGATAGGAGCCCCTTTATAACTCTAAAAGCTCTTATTAATTAATACTTATATAGTTAATTTAGTTTAGTAGAGGGATAGATTTATATATAGCCTCTAGTATATTAAATTAGCTAGAGCTCTAATTTGAGAAGGATTACTATCTCTATATTTTAGTAGTATAACTTTAAGTAATAGCGTATTACTCTCTAACTCTAAAATCCCCTTAGTTACTCGATATATATCTATAATTACTATAGAGTTCTATAACTTAATTATTAATAGTAATATAGCTCTATTAAGCTCGGAATTACGCCGCAGCCCCTTCGCAAAAAGACTATAACAAATTCACCTAGTTTATAGGCATAATTCGGGAAATACTATATAGGTATTTTAACCTATACCCTCTACTAGTTAAGGAAAATAATATAGGAACCCTATATATTCCTACTACTCGCAAGTAAACCCTCTAAATATTACTATATAAAGTCGGACGCGCGCTATACTAGGGCTAATTATATTAGAGCTAAATAAGCTACTAAGGCTCTTATAGCAACGCCCTCGCTAAACCTTCTAGTAAGGTAAAAGCTACTATATAAGATAACTCCTTAACCTAAAAGGTTAACCTTCTAGTAAGGTGCTAAAGGTACTACGAACGCTACTATACGAGAGGTAACTCCTTAACTAGAGAGGTCTTTCCTAAGAGGTTCTTATAGCTAGAAGTATAAGAAGCTTTACTATAAGCAGGGCCTTATACCTCTCCCTTATCCTTATCCTTATCCCTTAACTATATTAGTACTAAACCCTATATATAAATATACTAAGCCCGAGCGAGGTATACCCTTTAGTATAAATAATATAGAGGGGATTACTAGAGAGTTTAGCCTCGATATAATTAATAAAACCCGCTCCTTTATTAACTACTCCGC
>JAVHLU010002915.1:0-14675 GCA_036785755.1 Colletotrichum ledebouriae
ATAATTCGGGAAATACTATATAGGTATTTTAACCTATACCCTCTACTAGTTAAGGAAAATAATATAGGAACCCTATACGTTCCTACTACTTATAAGTAAACCCTTATATAAAGTCGGACGCGCGCTACACCGGGGCTGATTATATCGGAGCCGAACGGGCTACTGAGGCTCTTATAGCCTAGAAACGCCCTCGCTGAACCTTCCAGCAAGGTGCTGCGAAAGCCACCATACGAGATGACTCCTCAACCCAGGGATTACTACTATAATAGGTATATATTATAACCGCTAAAGTAATATCTAGCCTTATTCTTAAAGCTAGGTATAATAGGGCTCCGATTTCTTATTAATATTATAATATTTCCTCTTTAGTTGTATAGTTATTATTCTGATATAACTTTAGATTATTATCTATAGGGGTATAAGCCCTATAGACTATAGCTTTATTATACTTATTAAGTATTTTTTCCATATACTTTAGTTATTTTATATATAGTTATTTATTTATATAGTCTATTATTATTTCATTTCCTAGGAAGATACTAGGCTCCCCTAAGTATTGAAGTCTTAAATGCTTTTATAGGTTATTATATATATAATTATAAGTATTATTATTATTAATAGCTAATAGCATATCATTAATAAAATAAGCTAAAATAGCTTTATATTTATTTTATTTCATATAAATACTCCCTTATTATAGGGAGAGACTTTAAAGTTATACTAAAGTAGTATTAACTATAGGTATTTATACTATAGGCGTTGGCTTTGTTTTAAGCTATATAAGGCTTTATTTAGCTTATATATTAAGCTATTATCCGTTAGATTATTATTATTATATATTAATTTATAAGTATTTTTATCATATGAGAAACCAGTAGATATCCTTATATAGAGATCCTTATTAATATCTGCGTAGGTAAAAGCAGTAGTAACATCAAACTGCTTTAATATATAGTTATGCTTTATAGCAAATATTAATATAAATCTATAGCGTTTAGGTCTATAAGTAGTACTAAAAGTCTTAAGGTAATCTATACTAATATATTAGTTAAAACCTTGAACTACCCAACGGGCTTTATATTTTATATTATTATTATTATTATTATTATTATTATTATTACTATTATTATTATTATTATTATTATTATTACTTTTAGTAGTATTATTATCGAATTGGGATTTGATATATATAGGTAACTCTTTCTGTTGAGTAATAGAGGTGTTTTCTAATATAATAACGTCTCTTAACTATTGCACCTTTTTATTATTAATATTATAGACCTTATAACCGTTAGAGCTATAACTAATAATAGCTCCCTTTAAAGCTCTAGGGTTAAGCTTCTTTATTAACGGATTATAATTTTTATAGTAGTATAAACTACCCTATACCCTTATATTATTTATTAAGCTCGGAATTACGCCGCAGCCCCTTCGCAAAAAGACTACAATAAATTTACCTAGTTCGTAAGCATAATTTGGGAAACACTATATAGGTATTTTAACTTATACCCTCTACTAGTTAAGGAAAACAATATAGGAACCCTATACGTTCCTACTACTTATAAGTAAACCCTCTAATTATTACTATATAAAGTTAGACGCGCGCTATACCAGGGCTAACTATATCAGAGCTAAATAGGCTACTAAGGCTCTCGTAGCCTAGAAAAGCTACTATATAAGATAACTCCTTAACTTAAAAGGTCGACCTTCTAGCAAGGTACTAAAGGTACTACGAACGCTACTATATAAGAAGTAACTCCTTAACTAGAGAGGTCTTTTATAAGAGGTTCTTATAGCTAGAAGTATAAGAAGCTCTATAAGTAGGGCTTTATACCTCTCCCTTATCCTTATCCTTATCCCTTAACTATATTAGTACTAAACCCTATATATAAATATACTAAGCCTAAGCGAGGTATATCCTTTAATATAAATAATATAGAGGGGATTACTAGAGAGTTTAGCTTTAATATAATTAATAAAACCCGCTCCTTTATTAATTACTCTACTATATATAGAGAGCGTATTATTAGTATAGCCCTTAAGAAGGCTTACCTTAATACCCCTATAGGGGACTCTATAAGGTGCAATAGTATTAGAGCTAAGTAAGTAAACTTAGTAGTAGAAGTTTAGTAGGTTATTATATACCCTATAGAGTAGCCCTTCCTCGAGCAGGTCCTCTATATTACTAAGGTAGAGGTAGCCTAGGTAGCCTAGGCGAATATTAGTAAGTATAGCTTACGCTAAATAGAGAGAGCGTTGCTAATAATAGTATAGCTAGCGGACGAAGCGGTAATAGAGGCGGTATTAGCAGCGCAGGTAGTATATAAGAGGAAAAGTTAATAGTTTCGTAGTTTAAATAATTAAAAACCACGTTATTATTAATATAAAGTTAAAGATCGTGAGGCTATAGGGACGTATAAGTATAGCTATAGTTAGGAGAGGATCACGTGACCGAAGGCTATGTATTATTAGGAGGCGCGGAGTTAGAAGGTCTATTGCACTTAAGCAGGTAAAATCACTATATAGTGGCCAGAGGCCTTTTATATTATTTATATTAGGCTTTCGTTTATTCTTTAACTCGAAGGGAGTTTTATATTAAATAGCCTTATAAGGGGATCTATTATATAGATATATAGAAGCAAGAACTGCTTCACCCTATAGGTTTAAGGGTAGACTAGAGTTATATAAAATAGCCCTAGTTTTATTAATAATAGTGCGTATAATACGCTCTATTAATCCGTTTAGTTTATAGGTATAAGGAGGTCTAATATTATGGATAATACCACTATTTATATATATATTTTTAATACGTTCATTAGTGAATTCTAGTCCACTATCCGTATTAAATTCTCTTATACGCTTATTATTATTATGATTATTATTATTAACTTCAGCCTTAAATTCATTAAAGGCTTTAGTAATAGACTCTGCAGTCTTATATCTTAAGAGTTTTCCCCACGCAAAGCGAAAATATTTATCAATAAATATTATAAACTACCTATAGTAATTATAGGTTTTAGGACTTATAGGTCTATAAGGATCTGAGGCTATATAATCTAGATAATCTAGATCTTTATTATATATTAATCTTTATTAACCTTAGTGATAAACTTGCCCTTAAGGCAGGCTTCATAAGGTGGAAGATTTTTATATTCATAGCCTTATTATTATTGTTATTTATAAGGTTATTATTTATTTCAGTATTATCTGAAAGACTTTTAAGATATTTATAGCTTATATGACCTAGATAGTCATGCTATAGTTTATATAGATCTTTGTTATTATTATTAGTTATAGATTGCATATAGAGTAGGTTATTATTAATTATTATTCTTCTTCTTCTTTATGGGGGCTTTATAACCCTGATTCAAGGGTATTTTAAAGAGATAGAGGTTATTAGACTTATAGCCCGTAGCTATAGTACGGTCATTGTATATATTATATAAAATAGGTTTCTGCTATATAATAGAGGCTATACCTATATTATTAAGTCGACTTTGACTAAGTAAATTAATACCTAGTTCAGGTATATTAAGCTCGGAATTACGCCGCAGCCCCTTTGCAAAAAGACTATAATAAATTCACCTAGTTCGCAGGTATAATTTGGGAAATACTATATAAGTATTTTAACTTATACCCTCTACTAGTTAAGGAAAATAATATAGGAACCCTATACGTTCCTACTACTTATAAGCAAACCCTCTAAATATCACCGCATAGAGTCAGACGCGCGCCGCACCGGGGCTAATTATATCGGAGCTGAACGGGCTACTAAGGCTCTCGTGGCAACGCCCTCGCTGAACCTTCTAGCAAGGCGCTGCGAAAGCCACTATACGAGATAATAGTTCAGGTATATAATAGACGTCTTTTAATATTATTTTATTATTATTAGGGAAAATATTTCAATCTCCCCTTATAGTTATAGTAAGCCGATTTGCTTTGCCCCACTTTATAGAGGTATTTATAGAATTTTTGTTATATAAAAGAGTGTGATTTTTAACTATATAAATAGTAGTAGTAGTATTAATATAAAATATAGTATTAATTTAGTTATAACGCCTTGATCCTAAGTCCTTTTCCTTAGTTATAATACTCTATTGAATTAAAGTACCTAAGGTTATATCATTAGTTATTATATTATTATAGGGATTATTATAGGATATAATTACGTTTTTAAATTCCTAATCTTTATCGGAATCATTAAGATCTATAGGATCCTCGTTTTGATTAATTAGTTAATTTATAGATATATAGGGGGTTATTAAAGTATTATTTTCTTCTTCTACCTCTTCTATAACCCTTGAGGTAGTTGTATTAACTTCCTTAGTAGTAGTAGAGGTAGAAGGTTTTTAGTTTTTATTATTATTTTTATTCCACTATGTTAGGGCCTTTTCAGGGTATAGAAAGGCATAGTTATCCTTAGTATAGTTAGTCTTTTTATAGTTTTTATAGTATAGACCTTTTTATTTTTTCTAAGGCTTTTTAGTAACCTTATTTTTATTTTTATATTTATTATTATTAGTAGTAAGATTTACTGCTTTACCCTTATGTCTTAATTCGTCTAATAAATTAAAGAATAGACTATTAAGCGTATAGGTATCCTTATTAGCCCTAAGACCTTGAGTAATAGTAGTTATAAAACTATTATAGCCTCTGGCTACTGCATAGTGATTTTACCTGCTCAAGTGCAATAGACCTTCTAACTCCGCGCCTCCTGACAATACATAGCCTTCGGTCACGTGATCTTGCCGACCACCTCTCCTAACTATAGCCGCACTTATATATGCCCGTTAATAGCCTTACGATCTTTAACTTTATATTGATAATAACGTAGTTTTTAATTATTTAAACTACGAAACTATCGACTTTTCCTCTTGTATACTACCCGCGCTACTATTAAATACCGCCTCTATTACCGCTTCGTCCGCTAGAAGTCGTTACTATCTTTATAGCTATGCTATTATTAGCAACGCTCTCTCTATTTAGTATAAGCTATACTTACTAACGTTCCCCTAATAGGCCTAGGCTACCTAGGCTACCTCTACCTTAGTAATACGGAGGACCTACTTAAAGAAGGGCTACTCTATAGGGTATATAATAACCCGCTAAACTTCTACTACTAAGTTTACTTACTTAGCTCTAATACTATCGCGCCTTATAAAGTCCCTTATAGGGGTATTAAGGTAAGCCCTCTTAAGGGCTATACTAATAATACGCTCTCTATATATAGCGGAGTAGTTAATAAAGGAGCAGGTTTTATTAATTATATTATAGCTAAACTCTCTAGCGATCCCCTCTATATTATTTATACTAAAAAGTATACCTCGCTTAAGCTTAGCGTATTTATATATAGGGTTTAGTATTAATATAGTTAAGGGATAAGGATAAGGATAAGGGAGAGGTATAAGGCCCTACTTATAGTAATAGAGCTTCTTATACTTCTAGCTATAAGAACCTCTTAGGAAAGACCTCTCTAGTTAAGGAGTTACCTCTTATATAGTAGTATTTATAGCACCTTTAGTACCTTACTAGAAGGTTAACCTTTTAGGTTAAGGAGTTATCTTATATAGTAGCTTTTACCTTATTAGAAGGTTTAGTAAGGGCGTTATTATAAGAGCCTTAGTAGCCCGTTCGGCTCCGATATAATTAGCCCTAGTATAGCGCGCGTCCGACTCTATATATGGGTTTACTTACGAGTAGTAGGAACGTATAGGGTTCCTATATTGTTTTCCTTAACTAGTAGAGGGTATAGGTTAAATACCTATATAGTATTTCCCGAATTATACTTGCGAACTAGGTGAATTTGTTATAGTCCTTTTGCGAAGGGGCTGCGGCGTAATTCCGAGCTCAATAGATCTATTTTATTAATAATATCTTCTAAGTAAGCGATCTTATTATTAAGAAGGTCCCTTAGGTTTAACTATCTTCTACTATAAGTTATATCTTAATAATAGCCTTACTACCTCTTCCTCTTTATTATACTCCTTATCCTACTCTAATCCTTAATATAGCTAAAACTACCTGCCCTATTATACTAAGCATAAGAAGTTATAATAATATACTCCCTTAGGCGTATTCTACTTAATCTAATCCTATTAGTTAACTCTCTACTAAATATAGTTTATATAGCTATAGTTATACTTATTTAAAAGACTAGGTCTCTTAGGATATAATAGTATATCTATAAGTATAGTTCTTAAGTATAGCTTAATAATTATGCTATAACTTAGCGTCTATAAGACTTATAACTAAAGCTAGTATCTAAGGTATTTAAGCTTATTATCTAGTATTTTGAATAAAGTAGACCTAGATAATACTCATAATCTATAAATAGGCTAAGGAATATCTACTATAAGAGATAGCGTAATATTATTATTATTACTAAAGTCTATTATATTATTATTTATAAGTAAAGGAGTAGGAGGGTATAAATAAAAGAAAAGCGCTTTCTTAAAGTCTTCTTAACTTAATAGGGTATCTTATAGAGCTATACTACTCTTAATAGTTAAGTTATAAAACTCTATAGTAATCATAGATATATATTAAGTAACTAGGCCTCTAGCCACTGCATAGTAATTTTACCTGCTTAAGTGCAATAGACCTTCTAACGCCTCCTAATAATATATAGCCTTCGGTTACGTAATCCTTTCCTAACTATAGCCGCACTTATACGTGCCTATAGCCTCACGATCTTTAACTTTATATCGATAATAACGTGGTTTTCAATTATTTAAACTACGAAACTATCGACTTATCCTCTCGCATACTACCCGCGCCGCTATTAAATACCGCCTCTATTACTACTTCGTCCGCTAGTCGTTACTATCTTTGGTCAGTAGCGTCCTATATATTAGCCGTTTTAGACTTTAATAACTTATATAGTTAAAGTCGTCCTCTTATTCGATCGGGTTAGCTAATACCTTCGTAGCTATACCGTCGTTAGCAACGCTCTCTCTATTAGTTATCGTAAGCTATACTTACCAATAAGCCCTAATAGGCCTGGGCTACCTAGGCTACTTCTACCTTAGTAATACGGAGGACCTGCTCGAAGAAGGGCTACTCTATAGGGTATATAACGATCTACTAAACTTCTACTACTAAGTTTACTTACTTAGCTCTAATACTATTATAACTTATAAAGTCCCTTATAGGGGTATTAAGGTAAGCCTACTTAAGGGCTATACTAATAATACGCTCTCTATATATAGCAGAGTAATTAATAAAGGAGCGGGTTTTATTAATTATATCGAGGCTAAACTCTCTAGCGACCCCCTCTATATTATTTATACTAAAGGGTATACCTCGCTTAGGCTTAGTATATTTATATATAAGGTCTAGTACTAATATAGTTAAGGATTTATTATAAGTTATAGGGATAAAGATAAGGAAGAGGGAGAGGTATAAAGCCCTGCTTATAGTAGAGCTTCTTATGCTTCTAGCTATACGAACCTCTTAGGAAAGACCTCTTTAGTTAAGGAGTTACCTCTTATATAGTAGCGTTTACCTTGCTAGAAAGTCGACCTTTTAGGTTAAGGAGTTATCTTATATAATAGCTTTCGTAGCACCTTACTAGAAGCTTTAGCGAGGGCGTTACTATGAGAGCCTTAGTACCCTATTTAGCTCTAATATAATTAGCCCTAGTATAGCGCGTATCTGACTTTATATAGTAATATTTAGAGGGTTTACTTACGAGTAGTAGGAACGTATAGGGTTCCTATATTATTTTCCTTAACTAGTAGAGGGTATAGGTTAAAATACCTATTTAGTATTTCCTAAATTATACTTACAAACTAAGTAAATTTATTATAGTCTTTTTGCGAAGGGGCTGCGGCGTAATTCCGAACTCAATATTAAGTAACTAAGGGAATTTCAGAGTTAGAGAATAATATACTATTACTTAAGGTTATCCTACTGAATCGTAGTAATAGTAACCCTTCTTAAATTAGAGCTCTAACCTACTTAACGCACTAGAGGCTATATATAAATCTATCCCTCTATTAAACTAAATTAACTACGTATATATTAATTAATAGGAACTTTTGGAGTTATTAAGGGGCTCCTATCTTATAATACCACGTATTAAGGTTTTATATAGCCTCGATAAAGCGCTAATTACTATTCTAATCCTATATAGAGTTATAATAGAAGTAGTAGTTAGTTAACTAATCTATAAAGATTATAGCATAATAATAGTTATTATAGTTTAGTAGAAAGAAGGCCCTAGTAATATTATAAAGATTCTTGATCTCTACCCTTTTAGGCTCTATAGAAGCCTTATTAATTTCTTTTCTAGGTTCCTAGGCTAGTTTATAGATTAGGGTATAAATACTATAAGGGTAGCTCTTTATTATAAATATAAAAAGGGCTATAACCTCTAAATTATCTAACTCCTCTTATCTTATTAGCTTCCCTTACGTATTATAAAGGTCTAATAAATATTCTACTTAAGCTAAAGTTATAATAGATAACCCTCTTCTATATTAAGTTATTAAGTAATTTATAGACTCTTAACTCTATTATATATACTAAGGAACTACTAGTACGGGCTTATGTTTATTTAGTATAGGGTTCCCTTTAGGTTATATAGTATTAAATACTACTAAGGTATTAGTAGGGTTAAATATAATATCTCTCGGGGTAGTAGGGGCTAAGTAGGGTAATATAGATAATTTCATAGACCTAGGGCGGTTAAGATACTTTATAAAATTAGCTAGCTATTATAAGTTATAATCCCTCTTATACTTTTTATAGTTATTCCTTCTTTTTATATTCTAGATATTTAGTTCTTATAATAATCCCTTTTCCCTATCTATCTCTCCTAGATTAATACGAATTATTAAACTAGTTTATAAATTAATACCCTTAGGTAATAGTAAGTTAATATCTCTTCTATCTAGAGGAAAAACCTTTCGGTCTATAAATCGAGGGGTATACCTAGCTATCTAATATTTAATATTCTTTTAAGTTACCCTTTTCTTAATATTTTTATCTCTTAATTTAAAGTATTAATTATATAGAAGTCTATCTACTCTTTATGAAACCTAGTATCCTTCTAGAGGTATTATATTAATAAAAGCTATTAATAAATAATTAATCTAAGCTTAGTACTTTATTTTAATAGGCTATTTTAGATATACTAGGCTTCTAATTTATATAAAAGACCTAAGCTAATTAATAAAATAGAGATTAGAAGCTTATAATAGATAGTCTATATATCGAAGTTCTATTAGGTATAGCTATCTTATTAAAACTTCCTTAGTTTTATATCTTAGTAGAAAGCTCCTAGTAATAAGTATTAGAGTCTATAGTTATCCTTTAGCTCCTCTCCTTAACTACTAATTATTATAAAACTAGTTTCTCCTATCTTATAAATTAATTAATAGACCTATAATAACTACTTTAGTAGACTTAGGCGCTTATAAATAAATAAGGAGTATATTAGGGGACTTAGTTTTAATTTAAGTAATAATAATATCTATTATATCTCTATCTTTAGAATTATCTTCTATACCTCTAACTATCCTATAGTAGAGCGGTTAGCTAGGCTTAGTAAGCCTTATAAAGTAATAAGTAACTACTAAGATATACTTAGTTTATATTAGAGTTACTAATTTAAATATATTAATAGTATTAAATATACTAGCTATAACTTATTATAAGTATAAAGAGCGAATTACCTTCTCTATTACTTCTAAGGTCTTATTCTAATACTTAACGAGGATATATTTTAATACTATATTAAAAGGGTCTATCTAACTAGGGATATTATCCTTCCTAGGTAGAGGGTATATCCTATATTTAATTAGCTAAGGCTAGTAACTAACCTTATTAGGAGGTCTAAAGCCTAGGATATCTCTATTATTTTATCCCTATACTTAAAACCTATTTATACTTAGTTTATTAAATATAGGCTCTATTAAAAGTCTAATCTTAAAGATAAGAAGGTTTAAAGATCTTAACTCCTAGATCTACGCGTTTAATACTTTATTATTATAAAGAATAACTTTGCCTATTATAAAATATTAGGAGAAAGGTTAATAAGGGGAAGGTATAAGTAATTTATAAACTAAAGACCTAAATAGAAGTAATATTTAAGGAAAAGGAGGAGCTATAATATAGTAGTTATTATTATATAGTTAGTAGATAAATTAAGCTTAAAGGTAAATAATATATATATAAGAGAGAGAAAAACTAGAGAGCTTAAGGAGTAAGGAGTCTATTTTTAGATCTACTAATTACTTTAATAATATAGTAATTCAATAGTAGCTTATAGAAGGAATAATTAACTCTCCTCCCTTACCCTCCTTAGCCTTAATAAAGTAAAATAAACTTAAGATAAAAAACCTATAATAAATAGAATAATAAATTAGGGTAGTTATATATAAGGAAAGAATAAAGGAAATAATAGTTAGTAATAGCTATTAAAACGAGCAGCCTAGTTATAAATTAAATAAATATCCTCCTCTATCCTCTATTATTAACTTCTCCTCTTATAATAACTACTTTTACCTAGCTACTTTAATATTTATTTAACCCCTTTATACTTCATTTCTTATATCTATAAAATATATCTTCTTATTATAGCTAATTATAACTTCCTTATCTTAGGTATTAAAAATACTAATTAACCTCGCTCTTATTATCCCCTATTAGTAATTACCCTTTAGATCCTTAGTCCTAATATCCCTATACTTAAAATAAAGAAAAGTAATATACCTCTTTTTATCTAATACTCTAATAACTAACTTTAGGTATTCCTTCCCTTCTTTTTATTATCCCTATACCCTCTAGCTAATAATTATAATTCTTAACTAGCTATAAGCCTTATTTAGCTTTAACTTAATATCCCTAGTAATAAATACTTAGAAGTAGCCTTTATACTATAGATATTCTCTAATAAGACTACTAAGGTAATAAGGCTACCTTTCTAGAAGGCTTATCTTAGTAAGTAGGATTTTAAATATATATTTAGAATAACTAAGAGGTCTAGAGACTTCTATTATTGAGTCTTTATTTATACTTCTACTATATTCCTCGCTAGATCGTAGGAGATAAAGGTCTTTTAGCGCGTAGTAGCTATATATAGTTTATATATTTAATCCTGAGGTAGTTATAACATAATACCCTATATTTACTATAAAGAGCGGGCTTATACTACTAAGAACCCTATAACTAGCGTTTATATCTATAAACTATACTTTAAGTATATCTCTATACTAAGTACTCCTTATACTAACTACTTGTTTTATAAAACTTAAGAGAGTTACTTATATAATAATCTATAAACGCTATAAGTATAGAATTAAATATAATAATAAGGTAAGGAGGAGTAGAGAGTTCGATAGTATTAAGGAGATCTTATAGTTCTAAATCCTAGTAAATACTATAGTTATAGCTATAGCTAAGTTTAACTTCTCGCTTCTTAATAATAAATACTATTAATAAGCCTAGGAATATTACCCTAAAGCTAGGTTTATATACTCTTATTACCCTTTTATAATAGAGCTACTTCTAAAGTTTAACCTTATAGAAATCGCAGACTACTTAGGGCTTCGTATTATAAATTAAGGTAAGAAAACAGGATTTCTAGATATATTTATATAATATAGGGGGGGGGTGGGGGTTAAAAAAAAGAAAAAGGGAATAAGAAGCTAGTTAGGTTTATAATAAGAAGTCGAGGCGAATAGTATATAATAGGTCTATAAAGCTAAAGTTAAAGTATATCTAAGTATAAAATTAATATTATTCCTTCTATAAGTATCCTCCTCTTTTTCTCTTTAGTAGTAAGTAATATAATATTAGTAATAATCTTTTCTAGGAAAGAGGGGGGGGGGGGTATAAAGGGTTTACTAATATCCCCCCTAGGGGCTAATAATTACGATTTTAATACCCTCTTTCCCCTTCTCTTCTTCTCTCTTATCTTTAGGTTATTAATCTTATATTTATTTAGTAAAGGGGGGGGGCTTTAGTATTATTACTAAAAGGTTAAGGATCTTATACTTTCCTAGGCTTAATAACCCTATTATAACTACTAATAAATATTAACGTTATCTAGGCTATTATTAAATTAAATAGTAATAAGGAGGCGTACTTAAGTAAGTAGGGAGTTATTAATATAATCTCTTACCCTTATCTCTAAAATTTAGAAAAATTATCCTTAGAATCTTAAACTTTTAAATTAAGAAATAAAAAGAAGGCAAAATTAGAATAGGTCTATAAATTATTAATTAAAATAAGTTATAATAAAAGAAACCTTATTGAGCTCGGAATTACGCCGCAGCCCCTTCGCAAAAAGACTATAACAAATTCACCTAGTTCGCAAGTATAATTTAGGAAATACTATATAGGTATTTTAACCTATACCCTCTACTAGTTAAGGAATATAATATAGGAACCCTATACGTTCCTACTACTCGTAAGTAAACCCTCTAAATATTATAAAGTCGGACGCGCGCTATACTAGGGCTAATTATATTAGAGCTAAATAAGCTACTAAGGCTCTCATAGCCTAGAAACGCCCTCGCTAAACCTTCTAGTAAGGTGCTGCGAAAGCTACTATATGAGATAACTCCTTAACCTAAAAGATTAACCTTCTAGTAAGGTGCTAAAGGTAAAAGCTACTATATAAGATAACTCCTTAACCTAAAAGGTTAACCTTCTAGTAAGGTAAACGCTACTATATAAGAGGTAACTCCTTAACTAAAGAGGTCTTTCCTAAGAGGTTCTTATAGCTAGAAGCATAAGACGCTCTACTATAAGCAGGGCCTTATACCTCTCCCTCTTCCTTATCCTTATCCCTTAACTATATTAGTACGAGACCTTATATATAAATACGCTAAGCCTAAGCGAGGTATACCCTTTAGTATAAATAATATAGAGGGGGTTACTAGAGAGTTTAGCCTTAATATAATTAATAAAACCCGCTCCTTTATTAACTACTCTACTATATATAGAGAGCGTATTATTAATATAACCCTTAAGAGGGCTTACCTTAATACCCCTCTAGGGGACTCTATAAGGCGTAATAGTATTAGAGCTAAGTAAGTAAACTTAGTAGTAGAAGTTTAGCAGGTTATTATATACCCTATTAAGTAGCCCTTCTTTAAGCAAGTCCTCTATATTACTAAGTTAGAGGTAGCCTAGGTAGCCCAGGCCTATTAGGGCTTAAACGTCGGTAAGTATAGCTTACGCTAACTACTTTAATATAGAGAGAGCGTTACTAACAACGGCATAGCTAGCGGACGAAGTAGTAATAGAGGCGGTATTTAACAGTAGCGCGGGTAGTACGCGAGAGGAAAAGTCAATAGTTTCGTAGTCTATTAAATAATTAAAAACCACGTTATTATTAATATAAAGTTAAAGATCGTGAGGCTATTAACGGGTACGTATAAGTATAGCTATAGTTAGGAGAGTTATAATCACGTAACCGAAGGCTATATATTATTAGGAGGCGCGGAGTTAGAAGGTCTATTACACTTAAGCAGGTAAAATCACTATGCAGTAGCCAGAGGCAGGGTATCTCTATATTATTAAATAATAAGCCATTTATTAAGAATGTACTAAATAACTCTATAAATTATTAAGAAGTATATCTAGGATATTTATTATATTATTAATAACCTCTATATTTCCTACTAGAACCTCCTCTATATATTACTTATTATTATAATATTAAGCTTAATCAAAGATGGAACTAGCTTCTATATCTATAAAGAAGATCTATAAATTAATCTAGGAGTTAATCTCCCCGTTAGCTTCCTTATTAATAGTATTAGAAGATCCCTAGGGTTTTTATAATAAGCTATTTACTATTATATTCTAAATACTATAGATATATTATACTTAGAAGTTAAATATTCAAACCTATATGATCTAGTATATAATAAGGGCTCCTAGGAGGTCTATAGCTACTTTATTAAGTTATATAACTAATTTCTAAGTATTTATCTCTAGAATAAAGTATTATTTATATAAATAGTTATATACCCTCTTTAAAACCTTTAGAATATTATATAATTCCTTCTTCCTAGCGTTATATAATAGCTCTAGTTCTACCTAAGTACTGCTCTTAAAGCGAGAGACTATATACTAGTTATTAATAAATTATCTTAGGACTCCGCCCTATCCTATATTACTAGTACTAATTATAAAGTAGATATCTCCTCCTCTAGGGCTATAATCTATAGTAATTAGGATTAGGGCTTTTATAAGTATTATCTTTAAGATATTTATAGCTATCTATTACTTATCTTCCTAGCTAAATAAAATATTCTTCTTAAGTAAGTTAGTAAGTAGCTTTATAATAATAGAGTAGTCCTTTACCTAGGATCTATAGAACGTTATCATCTTAATAAAAGCCCTTAACTCTATTGAATTAATATAAGTAGCCTATTCGTAGATCTTAACTATCTTCGCTTCCTCTAGATAACGCCTATTAGTACTATAAATATAGCTAATAATTATTACTACTTCCTAGGCCTATTATAACTTAAGTACTACTACTATATACTCTACTAGCTCTAAGTTAACTAAGACCTTATTAATATTCTATAAGTATTCTAAAATAAATCTATAAATCCCTAGATAAGGCTTAATCTCCTTTTTATTATATTATAAAGTTAGTCCTTTAATAGTAATATTATTTAGGAAGGCTTTATAGTAACTAGGGATAAGGT
>JAVHLU010002916.1:0-14665 GCA_036785755.1 Colletotrichum ledebouriae
AGAACCTCTTAGGAAAGACCTCTCTAGTTAAGGAGTTACCTCTTATATAGTAGTATTTATAGCACTTTTAGTACCTTACTAGAAGGTTAACCTTTTAGGTTAAGGAGTTATCTTATATAGTAGCTTTTCTAGGCTATAATAGCCTTAGTAGCCCGTTTAGCTCTAATATAATTAGCCCTAGTATAGCGCACGTCTAACTTTATACGAGGGTTTATTTATAAGTAGTAGGAATATATAGGGTTCCTATATTATTTTCCTTGACTAGTAGAGGGTATAGATTAAAATACCTATATAGTATTTCCTAAATTATACTTGCGAACTAGGTGAATTTATTATAGTCTTTTTGCAAAGGGGCTGCAGCGTAATTCTAAACTTAATAACTAGACCTTAGTAGTTATCTTAATAGTTAAATAGGCTACTACTAGGGGCTAGTGCTAGTATAAGCTAGATAATAGATATAACGAGATAGATATTTATATTAGTATCATAGCGCTAGGTTAGACCTCCCTAAATTTCAGGTTATGTAACTTATAGGTTATATAACTTATAGGTCACGTGACCTATAGGTCACGTAATTACTCAGCGACTCTTTAGCCTTCTAGGGCTACGCTAGCCTATAGTTAGACTTTCTCCTTCTTTAATATAGAATCCACTTAATATAGCGTAATTAAAGTATATTAACCTTTACCTATTCGCTATTTATAATACTATTCTGCGTTTATCTATCTATTCTCCGGAGAAAGAAGTATAATATCTTAACTAATTACTACCCTAACCCTATTAATTAACTAACGTAAGTATAATATCTAACTAAGCGCTAAGCTAACTAATCTATACTAACTAACTAACATAAAATTAATTAATACCCCCCCCTCTACTTTATTATTAATATATTAAATAAGTTATAACTAGCTAGCTATAGCTATAAAGCTACGACCGCGCTTATACTTAATACTAGAAGGCTCCTAGAGCCTTATATTAAAACCCTTTAACGCTGCTATACTATGCTACCTAACTATAATAGTCCCTTATATAAGGACCTAAAGGTTTTTAACCTAAATAAACCTATATATAAGTAGCCTATTAAAGGCCTATTTATAGACCTTAATATAGAGGGATATAAGAGCTTAGCCTAGAGCGCTATTACTAAGCTATAGAAGTTCCCTAACCTCCTCGTTATTAACTATGATTACTTAGATAAGGGCTAGAAGATTACCCTTACCCTTAATAATATAATATAGCTATTTTAGAATAGCCCCGACTTAACCCTTATTTAAATTTAAGACTAGCTTATAAAAAGGGCTACTTAAGGTACTAAGTCTTAAGCCTTATATACTAGATATATTACTATTAGTAATAACCTTTATATACTCTATAATATAGCCCTATACCTAGAATATAAAAATTAAGAGCTCTAGGAGCGCTTAGAGGATACCTACGCTACTATTAATAATACTAAGTAATTTACTACGCTTAAGCGTTACTAAGAGGAGTGTAATTAGGCCTGATACGACGCTATTATTATTATAGAGGAGCGTAATAAGGTAAGGGATATTAATAAAGCCCTACTTTAGCGCTTTAAATATAATATAACTACTATACCCCCCCTTATAAGCCCTCCCTCTAGTAATTATAGCGCTATGCTTTAAGGGACTCTTAACTAAATAATATACCTTAAGAGTTAGGTTTGCTCTAGCTTACTTATATTAACTACTAGCTATAGTAGCACCTGCTTTACTAAGATACCTAAAGTCACTATCTTTATAGGTACTAAGGGTACTAATCCTAAGCACCTAAAGTTTAATACCTAGCTTTTTTATATTAAGATACGCCTTAATAATAGGGAGTATTATAGCAAATCCTAATACTTTAAGTATATACTCTCGCGCCTCGGAGGAACTGCTTATAATCTTCTTAACCCCCCTTAAATTATTATAGTAGAATAGCTTATTAAAGAGCTAAAGAGTATCTCTATAAACCTAGTTTAGCGTAATAAAGCTTAGATAAAGCTTAATACTCTTACTATTTTCTTTAAGGATGTTTAGGTTAAGTAAGTAACTTTTACTAAACTCGCCTATAAGGCTAAGCTCCTAGAATCTTAGTAATACTAGAAGTTCTATAAGAAGCTACTTACCTCCCTTTAGAACTAGTGCTCTATTTATTATATAAATAATACCCTTAACTTCTAGGACTATACTACCTAGGTCTATACTATAGCCTATATTATAGCGCCTCTTAATACCTATTTAGCTAACTAAACCGCTATATAAAGCCCTGCCCTAGCAGCCCGCGCTAAACCTTTTAGTAGAGGGTACCCTTATACTTAAGCCTATACTAACTAGGGCTATATCCCCGAGGCTTTATATAAGAAGCTCTATAACTAGGGCGCCTGCTTTATCTATAGTAATACTAGCTATACCTCGCGGGATTACCCCTATAAGAGGGCTAGAGCTACTATAAGTATTACTAAGCTTATTAAGGCTACTAGTTATAACCTAGAGCTAGCGGAAAACTAGAGCCCCTAGTAAAAATAAACTTCCTACTAGGGGAGACCTAAAGAGATAAGTAATTAGTAATAATATCTATTAACTTATAATAACTAGTTAGTAATAAGCTACTAGAGAAAGAGTTAGTCCTAGTTTATAATAGATATAGTATTTACCTTAAGGCCCTTCTTAATACTAGAGCAAATAGCTATACTTTTATGAATACTTATATAACCCCCTTATTAAGGGATTTTTATTACGCTAAATATAATAAGCTATAATACCCTATCCTAGCTACTAGTTTTAATAGAGAGCTATTAGATACTATAACTAAGCTATAGATAACTTATATATAAGTAGACTACTAAGAATTAATATAAATACCCCTCCTCTAACTTAATATAAGGAGATATAACCTTATCCTTAGCTACTTATAGTTTAATTACTATAATATTAGCATAGATATATACTATTAGCGCTTATACTAGCTAAGCGATACCTCTATAGCCCGGGACCTCCCCTAAATAATTATATAAGATACTAAGGACCTCCTCTAACCTACTAAAATTAATATAGAGTATTAACTCGACGCTAAACGCTACTAAGCTATATTTAAAGCTAAAGAATAGCTATATAATACCTAGAAAGCTATAATAAGTAAGATAAAAGCTCTTATAAAAATTCTATAATAAAGTAGCACGCCTAGGGACTTAGGATATAATAATAACTTATAAAAGATAAATATAATATTAAAAGGAGCGTTAACTACGGATTAGACCTAGCTTATATAGCATTAGAAGCCTAAACCCCTTACCCTTAAGGCCTAGTAAGTAAGGAGAAATCTTAATATAGCGCTTATTAGCGCTATAGGGTTTAAGAGGAACCTAAGATATACTAATATTAGATTAGGCTCTATATTACTATATAAGCTTAATCTAATAATTATAGATAAGCAAGAGGAAGAAGAAAGACGTATTAGCTTACTAGAGGTTAATAAAGCTAAAAATTAATAACTAATTAAGGAGAGACTCCCCCCCTATCTTTAGGGCTAGAGGGATTACTTTAGTAAAATAGCTAGTAACGCCTTACCTCCCTATTACTCTTATAACTACTAGATCGAACTAGAGCTTAGTATAAAAAAGTAGCTAACTTTCTACTTATTATATAAGTAATCCTTACTAGAACTTAAGGCTACCTAATAATATCTCCTTAAGAACTTAAAAAAGGGTTTTATAGCGCTAGGTAACGCTCTATTTATATCCCTAATACTATTTATTTAAAAAGCTAATAGATACTTAAGGTTTAATATTAATTTTTAAAAGCTAAATAGATTTATTAAGAAGGACTAGTACCTACTACCCTTAATTAATAAAACGCTAAGTTAAATTAGCTAAGCTAGGTTATTTTATAAGATCGATATCTACTAGGCGTTTAATTAAATCCGTATTTACCCCGACTTAGAGGACTTAATAATATTCTATATTTGCTATAGCTCCTATAAGTATAAGGCTCTACCTTTTAGGCTTTATAATAGCCTAGTAATATACTAATAGTATATAAATAACACGCTTATAGAATACCTAGACGACTTCTATATAGCGTATATAGATAATATCCTAGTTTACTTAGAGGACCCCCTCTAGTATAAAGAACACGTTAGAAAGGTCCTTAATTAGCTACGCTAAGCAGGGCTTTAGGCTAATATTAAGAAGTGCGAATTTAGTATAACTATAACGCGCTACTATAGGTTTATTATTATAACTAAAGGGATTAGCTCTAACCCTAAGAAGGTTTCTATAGTAAGGGACTAGTAGCTACTAACTATAATACGCGGCGTTTAGTCCTTCTTAGGGTTCTATAACTTCTACTACTAATTCGTTATAAATTATAAGAAGATCGCTAGGCTACTTACTAAACTTATAGCTAAAGGCGCCTGATTTAACTTTAATAGTAACTATATAATAGTATTTATAACGCTAAAAGAGGCCCTAATATTAGCCCCTATCCTATACTACTAGAAGCCCGAACTACCTACCTAAGTTAAGATAGACACCTCTAAATTAGTTTATACCGCCTCCCTCCTCTAATAATAAACTAATAATAGGTTATAGCACCCTATAGCTTATTTCTTAAAGATAATATCGCTAATAGAGATAAACTACCCTATTTATAACTATGAGATAATAGTAATTATTCTAGCGCTAGAGGAGTAGAGGGCTAAACTCTCTATAGCTACCTAGTATTTTAAGGTTATTATAGATTACTAACTACTACTCTACTTTATAACTAAGCGGCTCCTAAATATCCGCTAAGCCTACTAGTTAGGTATCTTAGCTAGTTTTAACTTCTATATCTAATACTACCTAGGGTATAAAAACGTGCTAGCTAATACCCTCTTATAGAAGAACGAAGACCTCTAAATATAATAAGCTATCTTTAAGTCTAACTATACCTAGGTGCTACTACTACTTACCTATATATCTCTAGAGGTAATAAGTAAACTCTACTAACTACTCGAATCCGCTCTAAGTCGCCTTATAGTAACTATTAACGCTCTAGAGCTAGAGGATAAGTTAAAGAGTTACCTCCTAGTTAAGTAAATCCTTTAGTTAAACTATAAACCTGATATATTATCGCTTTAGCTACTAAAAGTATTTATAGCTACTAAAAAAGAACGCTAGAGAATATAGGAAGGGCTTCTAATTATAAATAGGAAGCTTATAGTACTAGAGGAAGAAGACTTATATATAAAGTTAATCTATAAAGCTTATATTTAGAAGCTTATAGTATACCTAGGTTAGAATAAGACTATTAAACTCCTAAAGGAACGCTACTACTAGCCCCGCTTAACTACTAATATTAAGTAGTATATTCGTAACTACTATACCTATTACTAAGTATAGAAGCTAAGATATAAGCCTCTAGGCGAGTTAAGACCCCTACTAATATAAGACTACCCTTAGGAGTACGTTATAATAGATTTTATATTATACCTACCTAACTACTATAGGTATAATAACGTATTCGTTATAGTATACTACCTCTTAAAGAAGATAGTCTCCCTCCCGTGCTATAAGATTATTATAGCGCGGGACCTTACCTAGCTATATTATACTTATATCGTCTAGTATATAGGTTTCCCTACTATAATTATATCTAATAGGGGCCCTTAGTTTACTTCTAACTTCTAGAACGAGCTCTATAAGATATATAGTATAACTATATAGTTAAGTATAGCAGGTTATATTAAAACTAATAAGTAAATAGAAATTCTTAACTAGTATCTAACCTAACGCTTATACCTATAGATAAACTAATTCTAGGATAACTAGAGCGAAATACTCCTTATTATAGACTTTACTTAAGTAGTATTACTAAATAAAACTATAGGACTTATATTATTTAAAATTAAGCGAGGATACCTACTATAGATAGGTTTTAAGTAGGACTAATATATATAAAAGCTCTTAATAACTAAGGAAAAGATTAACTAGGGCAACGCCTAGTAGTTAGCGTAAAACCTTTATAGCGTTTAGGATATTATAAAAGGGAATATAGCTATAGCCTAGTAATATTATACCTATATTATAAATCGCTACTACTAACCTAATAACTTAGCAATAGGCGACTCTATCTATATATTAATAGAGGGATAGCGCTAAGAATACTCTTTAAAGCTATTAATACTATAGGACGGCCTATAGCTAATTAAGGCTACGGGGCCTACGGGGATATAGATATTAGACTTATTAAAGGAATATAACTACTACCTTATATTCTACTTAAGTAAGCTCTAGAAGGCTGCTAGTAATCCTCTTCTAAGCTAGTTTAAAACCCTACTACCCCCTATTAAGCTCGATTATAAGCTAGAATACGAAGTTATATATATAACTACTAGCTAGTTATACTAAAGATAGTTATAATATCGCGCTAATTAGAAGGGTTATAACTATAATCCTACTTAATATAACGCTAAGAGTTTTAAGCACGCCCCCGCAGCGCTATAGGACTTCTATATTAATAACCTAATAGTAATAGGACTATTAAAATACCTTTTAGCTTAGCTCTTAGCTACTATATAAGACGAGGACCCCGCTACTATAGATAATAATAACACCCCGGCGTAAGTATAGATAAGGAGGATACTACTAGAGGAATACCTATATAGTAATAGATTAGTTACTATAGATAGTAACGCTAGTAAAGGGGGGGGTAATATTATAGCGCTAGGTTAGACCTCCCTAAATTTCAGGTCACGTGACTTATAGGTTATGTAACTTACGGGTCACGTGACTTGAGGGTTATATGATTACTAAGCGACTCTTTAGCCTTCTGGGGCTGCGCTAGCCTATAGTTAGACTTTCTCCTTCTTTAACGCAGAATCCACTTAATATAGCGCAATTAAAGTGTGTTAACCTTTACCTATTCGCTGTTCGTGATATTAGGTAGAACGTTCAGGCGGTATGCTAACTTGCTAATACGTTTAAGGACCTTAAATAGAATATACTAGTAGCTATATTTTAGGTTTAGCTATCCTAGTAGATAATATCCTAATCTTATCTTAAGGTATACCTAGTTGCCTAGCTTAAAGGTAATAAAACGATGTTTTTTATTATACTATTCCTTTATATATAGCTAGGCTACTATAATTAAAATCTTTACTTCCTCTTAGAAGATTTTATAGTTTATTCTAGGATTAGTATTACTTAAGATATTTAACGCTTTATTAGTATTCTTATTATATAAGATTTGGTTTAGTAAACAACTAATAACTTATAAGTAGGCGTTATTAAGATTATATTAAAAGCTTAGTAGTAATATTACCTAGTTATTATTCACGAGGTTAAGAAAGTAACGAATAGCTAGTTTAATAGTTTGGTTTTTATATTCTAAAATGCTATTAGTTTGAGGGTAATATGCTATTAAGAATCTTGATTTAGTATATAATTTAGCCTATAGTGCAGTCTAAAACTTTTAGTTATAATTAGATATAATAGCGTTTAGTATTCCCTAGTTACTATATTAGAGGTTATAAAGAAGGAGGTATCCCTAGATCTTAGTAGTATATATTAAGTAACCTAGGATAAGAAGTATTACTTTAGAGAACTTATTAGTTATAGTGAGTACTATGTTAAGAAGTAGGAAGTTCTCTACTTCATAGCCTGAATACTATAAAGGTATTTCGGGAAGTCTAATAATAAAGTCTATAGTAATTATATAGAAGGGAATAACTAGCGTTAATATCAGCTATATCGCGCTAAGCAGTAGTTAACGTTCCGTATTTATTATTCCGTATTATAAGTAGGTAGTAGGATAGGATAAGATAGACTTAGCTGCGGAGCTTTCGAAAAAACTCCCTTAGCGCATAGACCCGTTATAGGAAGACTATAGAGTAGAGCATAGAGGAGAGGAGCGTAGAGGACTTTAGTATTATAGATATATCATTATAATTAGTACCTTAATAATCCTATACCTTATTATTTAGTATTTTCTTAGCGAATCCGCATCTAAATTAGATTATTTCTTTTAATTAGATCTATAAAATATTTTATATATCCTTTAAGCCTACTTTTAATATTCTTACTTATTTATGAGTAGAGCTATATTATTTATTATCTTTCTAGTTCCTATTAGTTCTAAGGGAATAGTAATAGCTATACTTCCTTATAGAATTAAGGTAGGAACGATATAGACCCTAAAATCCTCCCTTTTTCTCTTTTTATACTATTAGTAGGTTCTAGCGAGTATATTCCTTTTATTACCCCCTTATATATTATTATAACTACTATTATCTAACTAGCGAGTTATAGCTAATATAGCTAAGATAGCTATATATAATACTAATATAGAGATTAGTAGTCTTATTAAGCTAACTAGTATAGCGAGATTAACTAGATTAGTAACTAGAGACTAATAAACCCCTTATTATTATAGCCCTAAGTACTAAGAGTAATATACTAACTTTTAAGGGATATTAATTTAATAAGGCTACGAATTCTTCTAAAATAAGAGTATTATTAGGAAGACCCTGCTATATTAAGTAATAAGACTTGATATAGATCTATAAGAGCCTAGAGTAATAAGATCGAGGTTACTAAACCTTTCTTATATTTATTTAGTTATTTAGTTTATATTATTTCCCTTTTTATTTTATTTAAAAAAAGTTATAACTATTTACTTTATCTTTCTATTTAGAAGATATTATAATAATTAGTTCACTTTATTAACTAGAAGATTTTATTACTTTAACTATATAATATTAACTTTAATATTTATAGACCTATAAGTATTATATCTTCTTCTTCCTTATCTAACTTAGATACTAGATCCTCTTCTAATAAGGGAAAATAGCTTAAAGAGAGATTTATATAAGCTTTATTTAGCGAGATATAACCTTATGCTATAGGATAACTAGCCTCTAATAATAGTATAGATAGGTTTAAAAATCCTACCTCTAGGATAGGAATAACGCCCTTAAGTACTCTACGTTCCCCTAAAGAAAGTTACTAATTAGGATATTATAGCCCTTACTAATCTCCTTATAAGATACCCTATTACTATAGTAATAACTCCTTATTTAACTAGAGCGCTTAAGTTTATTAGTATTAATATCTCCGACTTTATTACTAACGATGAGAGCCTTTTAAAGCTTTGCTATAAGACTAATAATAATATAAAGAACGAGGTCTATATATATAGCTCTAGCGACTATTAAGATATAGTAAAATCTTATATTAGTAAAACTAAGACCTAGAAGGAAGCTAAGGAGCAAGTTCTATACTAGTTCGGATTTATAGACCTAAGGTCTTATTAGGACCCTAATAAGGACCTTTAGAACCTAGTTATGGGATCTTATATTAACGATAATTACCCTTCCTATGTTATAGCGTTAATTACTACTATTTAATAGCTTTAATAGAGAGCTATCTAGTATAGAGACCTAAAACTTACTAATACTAAGCTTATTTATATTATTTATTACTACTTTATAGAGAGAGCTATAAGAGCTATAGCCTGAAGTCTTAGCTACTAGCTTACTAAGGTTACTTTAAAGTAGTAAGTTATAATAAGAGATATTATAATTCAATAGTCTACTACCTACTAGGAACTTTAGTAGTTATCTAGCTTTATTAAGCCTAAACTAATAATAACGCTTTAAGTCCCTATAAAAGCGATTTTAATAAGGTAGAGGGCTAAGGCTAAGGAACCCTCTATAGCCTAGACTACTAGCTTAATTATTACCTCTCTTATAGAGAACTTTAGGACCCTAAATATTAATAGGGCTAATTATAAGATAGATATCTTAACCCTTATTAAGAGAGTTACTAGCTAAGGAGATAATCCTATTAATGTAAATACTATAGAAGCTACTAAGCCTTATAAATAATAATTATAGGATTATTTATAAACTTAATACTAATAATAGTAGTACTTTTACCTATAAGCTAGATATAGAGACTACTAAGGAGGATACTAGTAATACTAGGGATTTAGAAGAGGTAGAGTAAGAGGAGGCTATAGAAGCTTCTAATAAGACAGACTACTATAGTACGTGCCTTTCTAAGCTATAAGGGCCTGCTAGTTTTAAAGCGCTATTAACTATATCTTCGTTAGCTACGTTAAGTTTCTCGAGGCTAGCTAGAATAAGGTCTACTACTATATATCGCCTTATTATTTTATTAGCACCCTAGATATAAGTACTAAGGTTAAGATAGGTATTATTAATAAAGGCTATAACTATAAAATAACTAATAGCTAGATAATTTTAAAGTATATCCTAAATAATAAGGTTACCTTCATATACTATATAGTTACTATAAGTAAGTTAGTAGAAATATAGTAGCTAAAGCTTCTAGAGGGGGTTATAAGAGTTATTAGTTATAATAAGATACGTTCTAAACTATCTATTAGCTTTATAAATTTATTAAAGGATACTACTTAATTATATAACTTTATAAATATAACGTTCTTTAGCTTTAAGCTAAAGAACTAATATATTAATCTAGTAGAAGATATTACTACTATAGAAAGAGAGAAAGCTAGAGGTTATTATATAGAACCTTATAATACTCGTTTTTACTAGGCTCCTTAGATAGTAGACCTACTTATAATTTAAGACCCTTTTATTTTAATTACCTAGAGAGTTATAGAGATACTAGATAATAAGGAAGAAGCTAAGGATATTATATTACTAGATACCCCTAAGGAATAAGTTAAGTAGTAGAAATAGGATAAATAAGATAGGCCTTAGATTTAATATAGTAATTTATAGACTAGCTATACTCTTACCCTTAAGCTATATAATAAAATTACAAATATCAAGGTAGCTATTCCTAAAGCTTTCCTTTATTAGAACTAGCTTAATTAGAATAGAATAGTCTATAACGCTACTAAAGCTATAATTACTAAGTATAAGAATAGATATAACTTAAAGGTATACGAGGTCTTTATTCCTATTAATATTACGCTTCTAGATTAACTTAATAAAATAGGAACTAGTAATAAGGAGCTATAGGAATAAATGGATTAATAGAATAATAATAAGAACTATTCTAAAGGCTAAGCAACTTTAGCTACTATCTCTATAGATATACCTAAGGATTTATAAACTAAGGTAATTTAATTTAACTACTATATAATTAATCCTATTCTTATAATAGGCGCTATAATAGAAGATTAGGATTTAGTATTACTTCTACTACTAAGACGTATTACTATCCTAGACTTTGTTATAACCTACTAATAGATTACTATTACTCTTTATAGCCCTATAAATATATTAATTAGGGGGATTACTAATAGTAGCTCTACTATTAACCATATTAGTAAAAGTTATATTAAGCGCCTAGGCTTATAGAGTAATATAGTTAAGATAAATATTAGGATCTATAGGATTAATAATAGAGAGTAGAGAACCTAATTTATAAGCGTAATTATAAATAATATTTATATTAGTAATAATTACATTTAAGATATTAGCTTTTTTATTTTCCCTAAAAATACTTATAATAAGGACCTAGTATTAGGTACTTCTTTTATCTTAAAAACTTAAATAACGCTAGATTATATATAGAACTAGATTATTAGAGTCCTTTAGTCTAGGAGTATTAAGATTAAGATCCTATTATTATTCTATATAAGAGACTTAACTACTTGCTACTTAGAAATTATTACTAAGATAGACTACTTTATTTCTTTTTAGTATTAATATTCCTACTTATCTCCTATAGAGGAGGGGAAATAGAGGCTACTACTAATAGACCTAATATAAGAATAAGCTTAGACTTTATAAGAGATAATTAGTAAGTTAGTAATACTAAGGATAAGGCCTCTAGCCACTGCATAGTGATTTTACCTGCTTAAGTGCAACAGACCTTCCAACTCCGCGCCTCCTGATAATATATAGCCTTTAGTCACGTGATCCTTTCCTAACTATAGCTATACTTATATATACCCTACTAGATAGCCTCACGATCTTTAACTTTAGATTAATAATAATATAGTTTTTAATTATTTAAACTATGAAACTATCGACTTTTCCTCTCGCATACTACCCGCGCTACTAATACTACCTCTATTACTACTTTATCCGCTAGAAGTCGTTACTATCTTTACTATGCTATCGTTAGTAACGCTCTCTCTATATTAAAGTAGTTAGCATAAGCTATACTTCCTAACCCCTAAGGGGACTAGGCTACCTCTGCCTTAATAATATAGAGGACCTGCTCGAAGAAGGGCTACTCCATAGGGTATATAATAACCCGCCTAGCCTCTATTACGAAGTCCGCTTACTTAGCTATAATATAATAGCAAACCCTCTAGGGGTATTAATAAGAGCCCTCTTAAGGGCTATATTAATAATATACTCTCTATATATAATAGAGTAATTAAAGAAGAAGCGGGTTTTATTAATTATATTAATACTAAACTCTCTAGTAAGCTCTCGCACGTTATTAGTATTAAAGGGCATACCTCGCGCAGGCTTAGCGTTTTTATATATAAGGTCTAGTATTAATATAGGTAAGGGATAAGGATAAGGAAGAGGGAGAGGTATAAGGCCCTGCTTATAGTAGAGCTTCTTATACTTCTAGCTATAAGAACCTCTTAGGAAAGACCTCTTTAGTTAAGGAGTTACCTCTTATATAGTAGTATTTATAGTACCTTACTAGAAGGTTAACCTTTTAGGTTAAGGAGTTATCTTATATAGTAGCTTTTACCTTTAGTACCTTACTAGAAAGTCGACCTTTTAGGTTAAGGAGTTATCTTATATAGTAGCTTTTACCTTATAGGAAGGTTTAGCGAGGGCGTTACTACGAGAGCCTTAGTAGCCCGTTTAGCTCTAATATAATTAGCCCTAGTATAGCGCGCATCCGACTTTATATAGTAATATTTAGAGGGTTTACTTATAGGTAGTAGGAACATATAGGGTTCCTATATTACTTTCCTTAACTAGTAGACGATATAAGTTAAAATACCTATATAGTATTTCCCGAATTATACCTGCGAACTAGGTGAATTTATTTTAGTCTTTTTGCGAAGGGGCTGCGGCGTAATTCCGAGCTTAATATAATATATAACTATATACCGTTCGATGCGAAATAGGATAAGGATTTTAAATATATCCCTTGGTTTTCTTATACCCCTGACGGTTATAGAGATATAGGGCTATAAAGATAGAATCTAATTATATTTCCTATAGAAAATAATAATAATACTGCACTATCTTCTATAGGGGATATTACGTAACCTATTTATAGAGTATTAGTATTATCTAGGTTTATTTTATCTAAAATACTAGATAATAAGCTTAGATAATTACTTTAGTTATAAGTCTTATAGATATTAAGTTATAATATAAGTACTAAGCTATACCTAAGAATTATATTTATAGATACTTTATTATATCCTAAGTAACTTAATCCTTTAAGTAGTGGGATAGGATAAGATAGACTTAGCTATGTAACTTTTGGAAAACTCCCTTAGCGCACAGACCCGTTGCAGGAAGACTATGGAGTAGAGCGTGGAAGAGAGGAGCGTAGCAGACTTAAGGAGAGCATATATATTATTATAATTAGTACCTTAATAATCTAATACCTCGTTTTTTAAGTATTTTTCTTAGTAAATCCGCGCCTAATTTAGATAATCTCTTTTAATTAGATCTGCGAATTATTCTATATATCTTTTAAGCCTACTTATAATATTCTTACTTATTAGTAAGTAGAGCTATATTATTTATTGAGTTCGGAATTACGCTGCAGCCCCTTCGTAAAAAGACTATAACAAATTCACCTAGTTTATAGGTATAATTTAGGAAATACTATATAGGTATTTTAACCTATACCCTCTACTAGTTAAGGAAAATAATATAGGAACCCTATACGTTCCTACTACTTATAAATAAACCCTGTAAATATTATAAAGTCGGATACGCGCCGCACTAGGGCTAATTATATTAGAGCTAAACGGGCTACTAAGGCTCTCATAGTAACGCCCTTGCTAAACCTTCTAGCAAGGTGCTGCGAAAGCTACTATATAAGATAACTTCTTAACCTAAAAGGTTAACCTTCTAGTAAGGTATTAAAGGTAAACGATACTATATAAGAGGTAACTCCTTAACTAAAGAGGTCTTTCCTAAGAGGTTCTTATAACTAGAAGCATAAGAAGCTCTGCGAGCAGGGCCTTATGGCTCTCCCTCTTCCTTATCCCTTAACTATATTATTTATTATCTTTCTAGTTCCTATCGGTTCTAGCCCTTTCTAATAGTACCTAGAGGCGGATTCTTTTGCTCTTTTTAATAGCCTTTATAGGCTTCTTAGAGAGTTAGATACCTTCGCTGGGTCCGTACGTCCCTACTATTAATATATATATATATATATAATTAATTTACTTTAAATATAATAATAACTTAGGAAATTCATAAGTAATAAATAATAATAATATAAATAATAATAAAAACGCAGTTTAAAGAGAGGAAGATATTTATAAACCTACCTTAGTTCTAAGGGAATAGTAATAGCTATGCTTTCTTATAGAATTAAGGTAGTAATAACGCAGACCCTAAAATCCTCCCTTTCTCTTTTTTTTATATTATTAGTAGGTTCTAGCGAGTATATTCCTTTCCTTACCCCCTTATATATTATTATAACTACTATTATTTAACTAGCGAGTTATAGCTAATA
>JAVHLU010002917.1:0-14663 GCA_036785755.1 Colletotrichum ledebouriae
TTAACGCTCGATCCTTCTTCTATTAGTTTCTTATTAAGAAGGAATATTAAGATCGATTTACTATAGTTAGCTACTAGGGATAAGAACGTTTAAAGGTAGTACTTATAGGATTCTATAATTCGCCTGCTTATACTTAACGTATTATAGATAGACTCCTACGACTATATAAGGAATATACCTATATATTTATTAATAATATCGTTATTACCTCGAAGGACCTTAATACCTACCTTAAGTACCTCGATACGATTCTTAAACTCTTTATAGATATTAGACTCTCGCTTTTAATAAAGAAGTTATTCGTTAGATATCCTTCTATTAAGCTACTCAGCTTTACTATTAACGCCTTTAGACTATTAAATACTTAAGACCGTATTAATACTATTAAAAAAATTAAGTACCCTCATAACCTCTGCTAACTTAAGTACTAGATAGGTATAACTAGGTTTCTATAATATATAATACTACGCTATAGCTATTATATTTAACCGCTCTAATAGCGTAAAACCATGTTACTAGCTAAAGCCTAAGCTTAAGGGAAGGATAAAGGCGCTATAAGAAAGCTCTTCTATTAAAAAATAAGTTTTAAACCTATATTAGAAGAAGTAGTTAGCTTTAATAATATTAAAGACGCCTTAATAGTAGATAATACCTTATTCTACTATAACCTAGATAAGTAGTTATTCGTGCAGCTTAACTCGTTAAAGGAATATAGATACTCCGTACTAATCTTCTAGCTAGCTAACTATATTAAATAGAAACCTTATAACCCTATTAAGCATACCGACGTATATCTAATCGCTTATATTAGCAAGGCCCTTAACTAAGCTAAATAGAAGTATTAGCCTACTAAACTTAAAGTAGCTTACCTAGTATAGGTAGTAAAGAAGTATTAGCTAATACTACGGTCGTCTAGACGAGACCCTATAATAGTACTTACTAACTATTTAGTAATATATAATATTATTAAATAAATATCGCTATAGTTAGAGGATAAGACGAGGTCTAACTTACGCCTTATATTATTATTAGAATATCTTAGCTAGTTCTCCCTAGTATATTATTATATCCCTAGAACGTTAAATATTATAATAGACGCGTTATTACACCTACTTATAATAGAAATCCCTATTAAAGATATTAGAGAACTTAATAAGATATAGGATAATATACTAATAGGCGTTAACTTTATAACGGAAGTATCTCTTAATAATAACTTTAAGGCTAAACTTATCTAATTATATACTAACTCTAAGTCCTAGAGTAGAGTATATAAGATACTCTGCGAAAAGGTAGATAATATAGACCTTAACTTTATTATATATAATAGTCTTCTTTACTATATTAACCCCTATACTAATAAATAAAGGCTCTATATTCCAAAAGAGTTAGTAATACCTCTTATTAAGGAAGCTTATAATAACTACTATTACTTTAGTAAGGAACGGACGTAGAGAGCTATTAATAAACACTTTTATATACCACGTCTTAAATAATAAGTTAATAATTATATAGCTAACTACCCCTAATGCGGAATAATAAATATAGAATGTTAACTACTACTTAGCGCGATATAGCTAATATTAATACTAGCTATCCCCTTCTATATAATTACTATAGACTTTATTATTAGACTTCCTAAAATACCTTTATAGTATTTAGGCTACGAAGTAGAGAACTTTCTACTTCTTAATATAGTACTTACTATAACTAATAAGTTCTCTAAAGTAACGCTCCTTATCCTAGGTTACTTAATATATACTACTAAGATCTAGGGATACCTCCTTCTATATAACCTCTAGTATAGTAACTAGGGAATACTAAAAGCTATTATATCTAATCGCAACTAAAAGTTCCTTTTAAGGTTTTAAACCGCGCTATAAGCGGAATTATATACTAAATTAAGATTCTTAACCGCATATTATCTATAAACTAACGGTATTTTAGAATATAAAAATCAAACCGTCGAACTAGCTATTTATTACTTTCTTAACCTCGTTAATAATAACTAGGTAATATTACTACTAAGCCTTTAATATAACCTTAATAACGCCTACTTATAAGTTATTAGTTATTTACTAAACTAAATCCTATATAGTAAAAACATAAATAACGCGTTAAATATCTTAGGTAATACTAACCCTGAAATAAACCGTGAAATCTTCTAGGAGGAAGTAAAAATTTTAATCGTAGTAGCCTAGCTATATATAAAGGAACGGTATAATAAAAAACATCGTTTTATTACCTTTAAGCTAGGTAACTAGGTATACCTTAAAATAAGATTAGGATATTATCTACTAGGACGACTAAACCTAAAGTATAGCTACTAGCGTATTCTATTTAAGGTCCTTAAACGCGTTAATAAGTTAGTATACCGCCTCGATATTCTACCTAATATAAATATTCACCTAGTTATATCTATTATCTAACTTATACTAGCACTAGCCCCTAGTAGTAACCTATTTAACTACTAAGATAACTACCGAGGCCTAGTTAAGGTTAAGGAAGATAATAATATTCGTTAGCTCGAAGTATATAAGTATTTTGAGATTAAAAGTATTCTTAAGAAATAAACCCTCGCGCGAGGAAAGGTATAATATCTAGTTAAATAGAAAGGTTACCTGCTAATATATACTATTTAGATAGATAAAGACGCTATAAATATAGATAAACTTATTACTATATTTAAAAGCAAGGAATAAGAGATAGAATAGCTCTATAGATAAGTATAAGCTTAAAGACCTATTTAATAGGGCGTTAAACTAGTATTAGAGCCTAGTAAAAGACTATTAAGGCGCTTAAGAAGAAGGCCTCGTAAGAACCTAGGGGAATAATATAATATATATTATAAATAAGGAACGCGCTACTTAAAGCGCCTTAAATAGGTAAGTAGATTATAATAAGTATTATAACTAAGGCCTTATTATAAAGTAAAGACGTTTAGCGCGCTTAGCGCGTCTAAGAACTTTACCCTAATAATAGCGATATTTATACCTATCCTATTAATAAAGATAACTACGCCTATTATACCTTCCCTCTTAAACTCCTTCTGCTCTTAGTACTATAAGAACCCTTATAAATATAACCGCCCTCCTCGCTAGAAGGTCGACCCCTACTCTTACTTAACTAATAAGAAAAATTAGCGCTTAAGCATATATATATAAAACAAATTTATATTACTAGGCAACCCTACTAGTTATTACCGCCGCCTCTGCTCACTTGGTGTTAAGCGTATTTATCCTCCACGTATATATATCGTAATGCCTTTAGTATTGCCCGTTCCTAGCGCGGCACGTGACCCGAAGGCGGCTCTAGAACTACCTTCTTCCGAGGGCTATTCCTCCGACCTTAGTTATAAATAACTACGTTATAGCTACTCTTATTATAATAGAATAAGCTCTTTAGTAACTATAAATATAGCCCTATAGGATATTTCTTAATAGTTATAAGCCTAGCTCTAACTAGACCCCTAACTATTATTTTAAAACGAGCCTTCGCTACTAAAAGTACTTACTAAAACTTCCTCTCTCCTATTCTTTCCTCCTTATTATATACTATCCTCTACTACTATAAACCCTCTATTTTAAAACGACCTTAAACTATAATATCTTCTATTACTATTATAATAGTATTATACTACCTAACTATATATAGGGACTTCGCCGCTTAGTATATAATAATCTAGGCTAAAGCCTAAGCTACTAGAGTCTAGAAGTATATTAACCTAGATAACCCTAAGGGACCTTTATGCCTAGGTAAAACCTTATTAGAAACCTTAACCCTTAATATATATATCGCTAAGCGAAACTAGGATACTAATACCTAGTACTTACGAGAGAAGAGCGCTTATAATTAATACGTCGCTCTACTTAATTAGGAGGCTCTAGAAGAGGCTACTACTAATACTACCTCTAGGATATAAATAATAAATAAACTATAACCCCTTTAGCCTCTAACTACCCTAGTTATAATTAATAAGAATACTATAGGTATATAGGAATAGTACCTAGAGTACTTTTATTTACTTACTACGTAAGAGTCTAAGTAAACCCGCGAGGATTAAGAGTTTAAGCGTATTAACTATCTAGGTATAGAGACTATTACTTATAATATTATTACGCCTATATATATAGAACTTCTCGCTAAAAGGGATATAACCCTTCGCAGCCTTATTATTAATCTTAAGTATTACTACGCTCTAAGCAAGGCTAGTACCCTTACTACTATTTAAGAGGAGTATACTTAGGTCCTTAAGAAGGTAAATAGGAGCGTTAATTCTAATATATAGATTAAGGACTTTAGGGGCGTCTACCTTTATATTACTTAGCTTAAGCTTCCTAAGGCGAGTAATACCCTCGCTTTAAAAACTTTTCTTTAAGTAGTAGGTTATTACTTTATACCTACTTAGGCTAATATAGAGATTATAGATATACTTAAATAGGAACGAGTAGGGACCCCTATCTCTAATATAAGCTAATATACTAATATATTTAAGGACCTCTTATATAAGGATATACTCTACTCGAGATTATAAGGATAAAGCGCTAGGGTCTTCGTAACGCTAGCTAGCTATATAGATAAGGCTAACCTATTAAACGTTCCTATAATAAGTAACTTATCTAGTAGTAAATAGTGCCTATATAGGTTAAGTTATTAATAGCTAAGCGTTAATTATAATCGCTTAGAAGCTACTCTAACTAGACGTTACTAGAAGGGCCCCTATATATTAGTAATAAATATATAAGTAGCTTAGATCTATAACTAGTTAAATAATAACCTACGCTTTACTAACCTTTATACTAAATTCGCTCGCAGGGGCTAGTTACACGCTATTCCCTATAAGGGTAAGAACTACTAAAATAATAAGGGGGGTAATAAGGGTTTATCTAAGAAATCTAATATAGCCCCGAGCTACCCTACTAATATAGTAGTAGTCGCTTTCTATATAGCCCTTATAAATAAGGTTAGGGATAATATAGTTAACTTAGATAAAGAATACCTAAGTATCTTTATAACCCCCTACTTAGGACCCTATATACTATATAAGTCCACGGTCCTAGATAACTATAGAGGGATATACCTAGTAAATAATAAGTCCCTACTTATCCCCTCCTCGATTAGGTATTATAATAGAGAATAGGTTAATTCTAGAATAGCTTTATACCTAATTATCGCTAAGAGTATATAGATTATTAAGAACGCTCTTAATAGCTTAAAAGGTATAAATATAGAGGACCTTATACTCTATAACGTAGGATATATAAAGAACTTTTATATTAATATAATCTCTAAAGCGCTACTTTAAAAGATAGGTATCTAGTATTCGGGGTATAACTATACTCTTTGCTTTAGAATATATAAGAAGAATATAGTAATTAAGAAACTTATTAGGAAGGCGAACCTCGCTTTCCTTAAATATAAGCCTCGTTCCTTATACCCTATTCCTAGGCGGATCCCCTGAAGTATTAATACTATTATTAATAATATAAACTACGTGCTTATAACGTATAAGTAGATATCTTTTATATTACTACTAGACTAAAGCGATAATATAATACTTTAGTACCTCTAAAGCGGCTACCTTAGCCCTAAAGCTCTTAAGTAGCTTATCTATACTACTTAGGGGGTAAGCATTAAAGGCCTAACGCGCCTATAGTACTAATACTATATAGTTATATACGCTAAATAGGTAATTTTAAGATAAATATTAGAAGATAAAGTAATACGCCCTTACTATAGAATCGCATAGGATCTCTTTAACTACCCCGAAGGCTTTAATTAGAACTAATAGCTCCTTATTATTAAGGATAAGTATACTAGCTAGATCTTCGTATTTCTACGTATCGATAAGACCTATAGTAGCGTTATACTCGCTCTATATACTTTTAAGTAATAGGTATTTTAATAGAAGGGATTTTCTATTTATAAAATTAGATAAGACGTCGAGAGGTTAGTAATCTCGCTTATAGGCTATATAGGATATAAGGAATAGACCTATGCGGAAGGAATAGAGGTTAAAATAACCCCTCTATATATAAAGGAACTAAATAGCAGAGGGGAGCGGGCTAGTTAGGAAGTTATTACTTAAATAATTAAAATACTTACTATAGCTAGCTTACTTATAGAACTATAGGCTAAGATAGTACTAACTACGACGATGCTTTATAATATAAGCCTACTTAAACGCTATAGCTAGTATTCGCTACTATAGATCGAAGAGGAGTAGTTCTACTAGTACTTTCGCTAGTAGTAGCTTAATAATAGAGTAACCCTAACCTATAACCTTCGCCCTTACTAGGGATATATATACGCCTATAGCTACTATATATACCCCCTTAAGAGGGAATAAGAGAGAGGAATTAATAAGAGAGACTTTAAGGTAGTGCTATAGGGATATATTAGATACCTAGTAGGATATATACTAAACGCCTATAACCTATATAGGATCTAGATCCCTATGTTATAATTAATTATTATTATATAGAACGTGACGTTTAATAAATAGACTTTCTATATAAAGAATAAGGTAAAAGAGGCTATCCTAGAAAATGCTATCTATAATATAATAAATAAGATCGAGGAACTTATATTACGCGTTAACTTTAAACTTTAGATCTTAAGTATTATAAATAAGAATAAAGCTATATTAATACTTATAGCTAAAGAATAATCGCCTATACTAACCCTCGTTCCTATAACTAAGTTTCTAAGTAGAAGAATCCTAAAACTTCTAAAGGGATAGGTAGGCTAGAAGGGGGGGTAGCTATTATCCCCTAATCCTACGCTAGAGCTAGATAAAAGCCTAGCTCTAATAAGCGGAGTAGTAGATATAGTATATATATTAGAAATAAACTATATAGATAAAGCTATTAGGGAAGTTAATTCTAAAGGGGAATAGATTAAGGATTATATTATAATTAAACCTCTCCCTGCTTTATAAGATATTTCTAAAGCAGGTGAGCGCGATAAAAATAAACCTTTAGATAATAAGCCCTTAAATCTACTAGTATAGCTATATTAGGGTAGTAAGGAGAGGGCTAATACTAAATAGGGGTCTAACTAGGTATATAACTAGGAGGACTATAGCTAAATTTATTAAAGCTAATAACTATATAATCTACTGCCTAGTAACCTATAACTAGGAATAATAGAGAATAAACCCCGCTCTAGTTACTAGTTTTTACTATAGCACTATATAGAGCGGGAGCGGGTATCTAGCTTCTTTAAGACTTTTATACCTAATTAGTAGAAAGCCTTCTTAGAAGCTAGTATAGGGTACTATATGCTCTATAGCTACGTTTATACTACTATTTATAGCGCAAAGCCTGCTCGCGTAACTATAATAATCTATAAACGTCTTACTACTAACGATCTTACTAAGCTACCTCGCTTATAGAAGGAACTTTTAAACCTCTTATAGGCGCTCTAAACTCGCTTTAAAGAAGTAGCTAAGGTTAAGATAAGTAAATTATAATAGATAGATATATAGTGCGTTATTAATTAAGAGATAATAATAAAGAGACTAATCCCTCTAAAGTAGGTATTTACTTATAAATTTAATAAGGATAACGTCCTCGATCGATATAAAGCAAGGATCTACATTTAGGGCGATTAGTAAGAGAAGTCGCCCCTCGAATAGACTTATATAATAACCCTCGCTACTTATACCTTTAGGGTAGTAATAGTAATTACTATATAATTCGACCTCGAAGTTAAATAGTTTAACGTCGTTAATATATTCCTAAACGCCTCCCGGGACCTAAATAAAGACCCTATTATTTATAAGCTACTAGATAGCTTTAAGCAGCCTAGAAAGTATATTAAACTACGCTACGCGCTCTATAGGCTAAGGGACGCGCTACTACTCTAGTATAAGGAGTTCTCCTTAACCCTTTAGAACCTAGGCCTTAAGCCTATAAGTAAAGACCTATACCTCTTCTAGTTAACTAATAAGAAGGTTCTTATTATCTTTTATATAAATAACTTCCTTATCCTATTTTATAGGAACTATAAAGAGGTAATATAAAGGGTAATTACTAGCCTAAAGGAGGTATATAAGTTAAAGGAATAAAGCCTAGTTAAGTACTATCTTAGAATCAGGGTTATCTATAACTAAGCTATGCGAAAGGTATACCTCTCTTATAACTAATATATTGAGCGGGTTATAAAGAAGTTTAATTTACTCGATTTAAGAGCGCTAGTAACCCCCCTTCTAAACCTACTACTTCTAAAGAGTAAAATAGTAGTAACGCTATTAGAGGTAAAGAGTTTCTAAGAGAAGATTAGCTCTATACTCTATATTACTATTATAATTTAACCTAACGTCGCTTTTATATATTCCCTACTCTTAAGATCCCTAATAAACCCCGCTCCTTATTACTACGCTACTACTAACTAGGTTATATAATACCTATATTATACTCGCTACCTCGCGATATACTTTAGTAACTCGGGGGGTAAGTAGGTACTACTAATCGTAAGTAACGCTTCGTTTATAAATAATAAGGAGATATAGAAGTTATCTTAAGGGTATATAATCTCGCTCTTTAGAGGGCTAATTTAATAGAAGGCCGCTTAATAAGCTATAGTTATAATATTAATAATAGAAGCGGAGCTTCTAAGCCTTGAATATACTACTAAGGAGATAATCGCTCTTTAGAGGCTATTTAGGGATATCGCTCTTAAACTTAGTAATATCTAGAAGATTTATTATAATAACTAATAGATAATTCGTCTTATAATAGGTAAAAAGGAACGGATCTTAACTAAGCTACGGCATATTAATATTTAGAATATATAGCTATAATAAGAATACGCTAGAGGATCGTTTAGCGTAGTATATATACTAATAAATAATATACTAGCTAATAGTCTTATAAAGGTTCTTAATTATAAGAAATTTAAGAAGTTCTATTCGCTCCTTAATCTAAAGGATATATAAAGAATAATTATAATAAATAAGGGACGCTCTAGATAAGTATAGGAGGGCTAGTAGCGCCTAGTTTTTAATTAATTTATAGCCTATTAGCTAGGAAGCCTAAAGTTACTCCTATAGGAGCAAAAGAATATAACTTACCCTAAAGGGCGCCCTAAAACGCTAATTTCCTACTGCCTAACCTTAGAGGATTTACTTATATTAATCTATTAGGATATTATATAAGGGTAGTAATACCTCTAGTAAATATAAGCTAATAAGACTATTAACTACGTAGCGTACTATAGTAGCTATATTACTAATAGGCGGATAAGGAGTGGGCGTGCCCGCGCTAACTACTAGCGTTCTAAATAGAACTAGGGTAGGCGAGGGAGTAATAATACTATATATACTAGAACTACCTATTATATTAGGAGTCCTACCTAAACCCTTATTATTACTACCCTTCTTTATTACTATAATATCCTCCTTCTAGGTAGTAATAGCCTTATAGAGCGTAGCTCTTTAACGAGCGAGGGTCTATAGGTTATATTAGAAGTTAGTTATAGAAACGAAGCGCATATAGAACCTTATCTTTCTAACTACTAGGTTATCTAAAGTCTTAGTTTTAGTATATTAGCAGGCTGCGATAGTAATAGGGGCGCTTATCTATTAATAAGGTACCTTACCCTTATAATAGTAGTTATACTTACCTACTATACTAAGCAAGCACCTTCTATTTAATAAGCCTAAGAGCTTACTTAAAACGTACTAAAAGTAGCGCTTACTAAATAGGGGTACTTACTCTACCTCTATACCTCTACTAGGGGGAGGAGAGCTAGGAAGGGGCTCTAAACTACCCTCGCTAGCACCCTCCTCCTTATCTATCTCCTTAGGAATTATAATAATAATAAGGTTAGCAACGTTCTAGCGTATAGTTATAATAATAAAGGGATTATAACTTATTAGGAGCTATCCTCTTAGACTACTTAGGGGGGTAACCCTAGGGCCTCTTAAGCTATAAACCCTTACCCTTAGAGCTACCCCCTATAGGTTACTTCTACTTCTTTCTACTCGCTATATAATATATTAGTATACTATTTATTAATAATAGGAAAGAATAATATATATATAACCTTATTATTACTCTCTAGGGGAGGAGGGCGCGCCCCTCTACCCCTAGCTTTACTCTTACCTTTAGTAGCGCGCGCCTTCTTTAGGGCTATAGCCTAACTAGTATTCTTTTTAAGAGGTATTTATAAATATATTAGTATATTATAATAGCTTCGAAGATCGTTATGCGATATAGTTATACGCGCGCGCGCGCAATAAGGTCGTTGCTAGCGTAAAGTTAGGTATATATATAGTTATTATATTATATATAGGGAAGAGTTAAGAAGGTAGGAGGGCGGCTAGGTTATTTTATTTAGAATTAATATAATAGTAGCCGCCCTACCTAAGCTAATAAGAGATAGTAGTTTCTACTGCTATTAGTAAGAGTTAGTAAATAAAAGGTATTATAATAATAATAGTAATAGTTATAAAAGTAGAAAACTGCAACTATTTATACTTCGCCTATACCTAATATAAACGACTTTATTTTATTATTTCTTTTATAAATAGGCTTATTAGTAGGTTATTTATAGATATATCGCTTTATATTTAGGTATTTTAAGGGATATTACGTAGTTAGGCGCTCTTCTAGCTGCTACTACGTCTAGGGGGGTATATTATAATACCTTTAGTATCGCCTATTCCTAGCGCGGCATATAACCCGAAGGCGGCTCTAGAACTACCTTCTTCCGAGGGCCGTTCCTCCGACCTTAGTTATAAATAACCACGTTATAGCTACTCTTATTATAATAGAATAAGCTCTTTAGTAACTATAAATATAGCCCTATAGGACGTTTCTTAATAATATATTTCGCTAAAGAGCGTTAACGCCTTCAACCCCGTTACTATACTATTATCACTCTTATATATCTCCCTTTATTACTATTATCCACGTCGAGACGTTAAGAAATCTTATTAACGCTCTACGTTATTACGCACTTAGCGCTACTAGAGCAACCTATATTATATATACCTAGGTATTACTTTACTATAAATAGATAACGCTCTAAATGCGAAGATACTAAGTATATTACCCTCGACTATATTCGCTACTACCTACTTAATATTAAGATCCCTTATAATAAGCCTAGATACTATATTTATAACTAAGAAATCTTCAAGCGCGCCCTTAACTAAGAGACCTAATATTATAGAACTAGTTATAATATTTCTAATACCCCGTTTATTATCTACCTAGGTACTAATACTTACTTAGTCGCCCGATTGCTATCTATAAACTAAATTAAGTTCCGCTACTAATTCCCTAATACTATCTTAAATATTAAGTAGCTATCCCTCTATAATATTATATAAAACTCCCTTAAATATAACTTATACTATACTATTAATATCACTAGCACGCCTATTTCTATTAATTCTAGAGAGGCCTTAAGCGGAGATAATAAATACGTTACTACTAAATATAACTAAGCTAATAAGACTATTAGTACTAATTAGCCTAAACTATCCCTTAATACTAGCTAACCTAACTAAGCTACTAACACTGCTAAATACGTTAAACCTCGACTATTAACTAATATTATTATAACTAGCACTAGTATAACTCCCGTCGCTTAGAATAAGACTAATAAGATAGCTACTCCTAAGAAGTAAGCTACTAGTATTAGCACCCCTAATACGACGGATACTATTAAAGCTATCGAAGGAATACGAGCCTATAGTAAACGCGTTAGCTATATTACTATACTACTTAATAGATATAAGGAGACCTAGATCGCCCTAACTATAGCGCTCTCTAAGGGTTATATTACTAATACTAGCGCTATTACTCTTAACCTAGGCTAATTTATTAAGTTAGCTACTAACGAGTTTAAGTTTATTATAGCGACTATTCCCTAGGGACTAATATAAGAGAGCCTAGGCTTCCTTAGCCCGGAATAATACCTTACTACTAGGTCTTCTACTAAGCGTACTATATTAGCTACTAGCCTAGAGGATCGCCCTAATATTAATCCTTCCTCTAACGTTAGCCCCTTTAACGCTATTAATATACCTAGCTCCGCTAAGACGCCTAATACTACTACTAGCGTTAAGAAAATCGTTATTATAGACTAGTAATCCTATACTTATATCGCTAGCCTCTATCGCCTTACCCATTCCTATATAAAGTTCCTAACTACTTAAGAAGTAATTAATATATACCTTTAGCGCCTCTATTTCTTTAACGCTACTAACCTTATAGCTACCTACTATACTAAACGCCTTACCTTATATATACTTATCTAGAATAGCTTAATTATCCTTAGTCTATATATATATATCCACGCCCTTAACTTATTTATAACTAAATAAATTATAAGTAACCTGGAGTTTAGCGCTATATTGCTATTCTTTATCGTTAAGTAGATACTATAATGCGAGTTTCCTAGTATATATACTAAGGATAACGCTTATATTAGTTAGGCTATAGTTAATAGTAACAACTTAAGCGCTATCTAGGCTCTCTTAGACCTTAGCGACCCTAAGGCTATAGATATAGCTAACTTTTAGTATAAATACGCTACTAACCTTTAAAGCCTTTATATTAATATCGCCTCCCTCGCTACCTCGATCGCTATAATTAAAAATAATAGCGTTACTAAGGTATACCCTAAGGTTAGTAATAAATCTCGCTACTTATTCCTAGAGTAATATAAGGATAATACCTAACTAGCTACTACTTATAATATTAGCGTCGACTAACTCCTAGTTATAGCTAAAGAGATCGTTAATAATAAGGACGAGGACTACCCCGACCTCTTAAAGATAACTAATACTACGCCTAAGACTCCCTTAGCCTAAAGTAGGATATAATTAAAACGCACGGAATAGAAAGGAAATAAGGTTATATATAGTTACTTATATATAATAATATAGCTCTACTTACTAATACGTTATTATAATAGGAGGTATAAATTAAATTTTATACTATATATTATAGTTAACGCATTTTTCTTTTTATATAGGTAATTAATACTAAACGCGCTTAGCGCGGTTATCCTGCTTAAGGGCGTCTAACGTATTTAACGCGTTAAACGCACCTAAACGTATTAACCCTTATAAAAGGGCTCATCGCCTTCAAGGAAATAACCTTCGAAATAGACAGCAGTTTTTCACCTATAATTTTCGCCCACTTCGTGGACCGTATCAATCTACCTTCTAAGTAAAAGGGAGTATTCTAGAGAGGGAAAGGCGAGTTATTTATACTTAAGGCTTGGTTTCTAGAGCCTTCTATAGCTGCGTAAGCTGCTTGCTAAGCTGCCCCACTTATTCCCTTATTTAGGTTATTTATTAAGTAATTCGGAAACCTAAATCTCTTTTAGGGTTAACCTTAACTTAGGCAGTAAATGCTAGCAGTTTCCACAGCGTTCTAGAGACTTCTTCTAACAGTATATAAAGTATTAATAATACTGTAATACACTGTATTACGTAATCAACTTCTATTATATAGCCTCTATATTATTATATATCTTTATGATAGGGTTTTATAGTATATCTCTTATACTTTTTACTAAGCCAGGTATTAGAGGAGTTCTCTAACTTATTTAACCCTAATAAGGCTTATCTCTTACCCCCTAAGTAACCTAGGGTAAACTACTAGATTAATTTTATATTAGGATTAAATAGAAGGGAATAACTACTCCCTTACGGGCTCTCTTTATAATATATTAAGAGAGGAGCTACCATTATTAAAGAAGACCTTTTAAGACCTCCTAGATAAGGGGTTTATTAAGGCTAGTAGCTTACCTACTAGGGTATTAATGCTCTTTATAAGGAAGCTAAGTAGAGGGATTTACTTTTATATTAACTATAAAGCCCTTAATATAATTACTAAGAAAGACTACTACCCCTTCTTATTAATCTCTAAGATATTATAATAAGTAAGTATAGCTAAATAATATATAAAGTTAGATATAATAATAGCTTTCTATAAGTTAAGAATAATAGAGGGGTATTAGGAGAGAACTACCTTTTATACTAACTATAAATTATTTAAACAAGTAATTAGTTTATTTAGCCTAATTAATACCCCTACTAGCTTCTAGTAATATATTAATAGTACTCTATAGGACTTTTTTAATAACTTTATTACTACTTATATAAATAATATATCAATTTACTCTAATAGAATAAAAGAAGACTATAAGAAGAAGGTCTAGGAGGTTCTCTAGAGGCTAGTAAATATAAGGCTAAACGTTAACCCTATAAAGTATAAGTTCTTAGTTAAGAGGGTTAAGTATTAGGCTAGGATAGGATAGACTTAGCTGCGCAACTTTCGGAAAACTCCCTTAGCGCACGGACCCGTTGCAGGGAGACTATAGAGTAGATCGTAGAGGAGAGGAGCGTAGTAGAGGGGAGGATAGGAGGATTATTATTATTATTACTATAAATACTTTAATAACCCTATACCTCGTTTTTTAGGAATTTCTTAGTAAATTAGCGCCTAATAGAGACGATCTCTTTTAATTAGATCTATAAATTACTCTATATATCTTTTAAGCTTACTCCTAATATTCTTACCTATTTATAAGTAGAGCTATATTATTTATTATCTTTCTAGTTCCTATTAGTTCTAGCCCTTTCTAATAGTACCTAGAGGCGGATTCTTTTGCTCTTTTTAATAGCTTTTATAAGC
>JAVHLU010002918.1:0-14639 GCA_036785755.1 Colletotrichum ledebouriae
TTCCTTAACTAGTAGAGGGTATAGGTTAAATACCTATATAGTATTTCCCGAATTATGCCTGCGAACTAGGTGAATTTGTTATAGTCTTTTTGCGAAGGGGCTGCGGCGTAATTCCGAGCTCAATAGTCCTATAGTATATATAATAGAACTAAGAATCTGCGAATTACTTAATAACTTAGTATAGAAGAGGGTTATTTATTATAACCTTAGCTTAGGTAGAATATTTATTAGACCTTTATAATATATAAGGGAAGCTAATAAGATAAGAGGAGTTAGATAACTTAGAGGTTATAACCCTTTCTATATTTGTAATTAAGAGCTACCCTTATAATATCTATACTCTAATCTATAACCTAGCTTAGTAACTTAGGAAAGAAATTAATAAGGCTTCTATAGAGCTTAAAAGAGTAGAGGCGAAGAATCTTTAGGATATTACTAGGGCTTTCTTTCTACTAAACTATAGTAATTATTACTAGGCTGCGATATTTATAAACTAGTTAACTAGCTACTACTTCTATTATAACTCTATATAAGACTAGAATAATAATCAGCGCTTTATTAAAGCTATATAGGACCTTAATATATAGTATTATAAGATAGGAGCTCCTTTATAACTCTAAAAGCTCCTATTAATTAATACCCATATAGTTAATTTAGTTTAGTAGAAGGATAGATTTATATATAGCCTCTAGTATATTAAATAGGCTAGAGCTCTAATCTAAGAAGGATTACTATCTCTATAGTTTAGTAATATAACCTTAAGTAATAGTATATTATTCTCTAACTCTAAGATCCCCTTAGCTACTTAATATATATTTATAATTACTATAGAGTTCTATAACTTAACTATTAATAGTAATATAGCTCTATAAGATACCCCTTTAAGCTAAGACGATTTTAAGAAAGTACTTTTCTTCCCTTTATACTCTCCTACTCCTTTACTTATAGATAATAATATAATAGACTTTAGAAATAATAATAATATTATACTATCTCCTATAGTAAATATTCCTTAACCTATTTATAGCTTATTAGTATTATCTAAGTCCGCTTTATCTAAGATACTAGATAATAAGCTTAAATACCTTAAACGTTAGCCTTAGTTATAAGTCTTATAAACGCTAAGTTATAGTATAACTATTAAGCTATACCTAAGAACTATACTTATAGATATATTATTATATCCTAAGAGGCCTAGTCTTTAAAATAAATATAACTATAGCTATATAGACTATATCTAGTAAAGAGTTAACTAATAGATTTAGATCAAGTAGAATACGCCTAAGGGAGCGTATTATTATAACTTCTCGCGCTTAATATAATAAAGCGGGTACTTTTAGCTATACTAAGGATTAGAGTAGAATAAGGAGTATAATAAAGAGGAAGAGGTAATAAAGCTATTATTAAGATATAACTTATAATAGAAGATAGTTAAACCTAAGGAACCTTCTTAGTAATAAGATCGCCTACTTAGAAGATATTATTAATAAATTAGATCTATAAATAGAGTTTATTTACTATTTCTATAAAGTAATTCTATTTATTTTTAAGACTCCTTTTTATAATATTATAAAAAGTATTAAAGGGATAATTAGAATAAGATAAAATAGACTTAGCTATATAACTTTTAGAAAACTCCCTTAGCGTATAGACCTATTATAAGAAGACTATAGAGTAGAGTATAGAGGAGAGGAGCGTAGCAGACCTTAGTATAGTATATATATTATTCTAATTAGTACCTTAATAATCCTATACCTCGTTTTTAAGTATTTTCTTAGTAAATCCGCGCCTAATTTAGATAATCTCTTTTAATTAGATCTATGAATTATTCTATATATCTTTTAAGCCTACTCTTAATATTCCTACCTGTTTATAAGTAGAGCTATATTATTTATTATCTTTCTAGTTCCTATCGGTTCTAGCCCTTTCTAATAGCTTTAGCGTTATTATTATTATTATTATTATTATTCTTATTCTTTTTATAGTTTAGGTATTCCCTTAAGACTGGGACGTCTTGAAGGGTGAAAAGTGCACTTTCTTCATATTCAACCTAATTATATTGTTTTCTAGCTTCTTCTATTATAGAGGGGAGTTATATGATTAACTTAGAATTATTTCTACTATTATTACTATTAATAGTAGTACTCTCCGAATTACTACCCGAAGCATGTCTAGATAGCAATTTATAGTTATCCTCTCGAACGTTAGACAACTAGTTATTACTGGTATTATTATTGGTTATATTGTTATTATTGTTATTATTATTATTATTTATATCCTGAATTTTATTATTGTTTTTATTATTATTATTATTGTTATTAATACCAGCCTCAATAGTTGGATTCGGTAAAGAGTTATTACTAGGATATAGGGGAGACATCTTATTATTGTTATTATTATTATTAATACTACTTTCAGTAGTATTATTATCGAATTGGGATTTGATATATATAGGTACCTCTTTCTATTGAGTAATAAAGGTGTTTTCTAATATAATAACGTCTCTTAATTATTGCACCTTTTTATTATTAATATTATAGACCTCATAACCGTTAGAGCTATAACTAATAATAGCTCCCTTTAAAGCTCTAGGTTTAAGCTTCTTTATTAACGGATTATAATTTTTATAGTAGCATAAACTACCCTATACCCTTATATTATTTATACTAGGCTTTCGTTTATTCTTTAACTCGAAGGGAGTTTTATATTAAATAGCCTTATAAAGGGATCTATTATATAGATATATAGAAGTAAGGACTGCTTTACCCTATAGTTTTAAGGGTAGACTAGAGTTATATAAAATAGCCCTAGTTCTATTAATAATAGTACGTATAATACGCTCTATTAATCCGTTTAGTTCATAGGTATAAGGAGGTCTGATATTATAAATAATACTACTATTTATATATATATTTTTAATACGTTTATTAGTGATTTCTAATCCACTATCCGTATTGAATTCTCTTATACGCTTATTATTATTATTATTATTAACTTCAGCCTTAAATTTATTAAAGGCTTTAGTAATAGACTCTGCAGTCTTATATCTTGATAGTTTTCCCTATGCAAAGCGGGTGTATTTATTAATAAATATTATAAACTACCTATAGTAATTATAAGTTTCAGGACTTATAGGTCCACAAAGATCTAAGGCTATATATTCTAGATAATCTAGATCTTTATTATATATTGATTTTTTATTAACCTTAGTAATAATCTTGCCGTTAAGGCAGGCTTCACACGGTGGAAGATTTGTTATATTCATAGGCGTATTATTATTATTATTATTTATAAGGCTATTATTTATTTTAGTATTATCTAAAAGGTTTTCAAGATATTTATAGCTTATATGACCTAGGCGGTCATGCCATAGTTTATATAGATCTTTGTTATTATTATTAGTTATAGATTGCGTATAGAATAGGTTATTATTATTATTATTATTATTCCTCTTTAAGGGGGCTTTATAACCCAGATTCAAGGGTATTTTAAAGAGATAGAGGTTATTAAACTTATAGCCCGTAGCTATAGTACGGTTATTATATATATTATATAGAATAGGTTTCTGCTATATAATAGAGACTATACCTATATTATTAAGTCGACTTTAACTAAGTAAATCAATACCTAGTTAAGGTATATAATAGACGTCTTTTAATATTATTTTATTATTATTAGGGAAAATATTTAAATCTCCCCTTATAGTAGTAAGCAGATTTACTTTGCCCCACGTTATAGAGGTATTTATAGACTTTTTGTTATATAAAGGAGTGTGATTTTTAAGTATATGAATAGTAGCAGTAGTATCGATATAGAATATTGTATTAATCTAGTTATAACGCCTTAATCCCAAGTCCTTTTCCTTAGTTATAATACTCTATTAAATCAAAGTACCTAAGGTTATATTATTAGTTACTATATTATTATAAGGATTATTATAGCATATATTTACGTTTTTTAATTTCCGATCTTTATTGGAATCATTGAGATCTATAGGATTAATACCGAACCCGCTCAGGGCGGTCATCCCGCTTAAGGGCGTCCAACGCGTTCAACGCATTAAATATACCTAAACGCGTTAACCCTTATATAAGGGCTTATCGCCTTTAAGGAAAAATCCTTTAAAATTCATAGTAGTTTTTTACTTATAATTTTTACCTACTTTATAGACCGTATTAATTAGTAGTATAACTATAATAATTAGCTATATCCCCTCGTAACTAAGGATATCCCTCGTAATTAAGGAAAGTACTTAACTATACGGATAGCTAACCCTGTTAAGTTTATATAAAGTAGTATCGTAGTAGTTAATACCTATAGGTATTATATAGCGTTAAAAGCCTCTAAACTCCCCCGTTCCCTTAACTAGGAAATATTAATAAGAGATATTAACCCTTTACTATTTCCCTTAACTAGGAGATATCCCTAAGAGATATTAAACCTTAAAGATTTCCTTAACTAAGGAATATCCTATTAAGATAATAAACCTCTAATAATTATACCTTATAAGCTACTTTCTAATTATAAGGTTAAAAAAGGTCTTAAGTCTAACCTTCTAGAACTTATTAACTATTTAACTATTATAAACTTTATAGTAGCGCTTAAGTAATACCTAGATAAGTTCTATGCGCTACTTATCCTAACTAAATATACCCTTCTTAGGTTAGTAATAAAGGTAAGTATTATAGCTATTACTTATAAGAACTTTAAATAATACTTAGTAAACTACTATAGATATATATAAAAGTTAATACTATATAGGGAAGTATATAAGACTACTTAACGCGTTTAAAGCAAGGTCCTATAAGTATAAATAACTAACTTATAACTATTTACTAATACTATTAGGTAGTAGTATCGCCTTAATCTCCCTTATTATAATTAATAAACTAAAATAGAAACTAAATAGGGCTAGACTCTAGACCTAATACTCCCCTTTAAAGAGGATAAAGAGAGGGGAAGCTATAAGACCCTAAGAGCTAAAGCTATAAATAAGCTAGATATCTTAAAACCTATATCTAAACTTAATATAATAATAATCCCTAAAGCTTTCTTAATACTCCTATTAACTCTAGAGGAATATTATAAGTTTAAATAAAGTTTTATAAATAGCTTATAACTCCTACCTCTTAAACTTATATTAAAGGATATAACTACTATATTAATATTAGAGCTAAGCCTAAATACCTTCTATATATTATTTAAAGAAAGTATAAATATATTAAGTACTTTATTCCTAACCTAAAGATAAGGAATAGGTAGCCCTCCTATACTTAAGCTAAGCGACTTATAGAGTTACCCTAGTACTTATAACTAGGGTAAGTAATATAGTAAGATAGGCGCCTAGGAACTAGAAGCTAGTCTATTAAACCTTAATAAAAGTAAAGGATATAATTAGGATATTAAATATATAGAGGACGCTCCTCTACTACTATTACTACCTATACTACCTAGAGATCCTAGTAATAGAGGTAATAATAGCAACCCTAAGGGTTAAAATAATAAAAGAAGTAGCCCTAGCTATAGTAGTAGTAATAGCTAAGGTAATTAATACCCTTAACTACTAGGTAAGCTAAGAGATACTATTAAACTATTATCTAACCCTAATAGGTTCTTAGTTAGCTATAACTTTCTTATATTCCTTTTTTCTATAAATAAAGAAGGGGTAGTATAAGTAATAGCTAGAATATTAGCTATAGAACTTAGGTATAGCACTCCTTAATTTAAGACTAATATAATTAGGTTATTTAATCTACCTCTATATAATAACGAAGCTAAAGATATATATATTAATAGTAGTTTAAGGACTATCTACTAAAATATATATCGCTTTATTAATATAATTAATAGCTACGTTAAGTTAGATAATAAGAACCTAGCTATAGCTACCCTTAAACTATATTAAACCTTACTAAGGTATACCTCGGACTAGTATTATACTAATCTAATACCTAATAAGAAGGCGGAACTTAAGGACCCTAACTATAGGCTAGATTATTAGAAAGAGTTATTACTTAAACGTTTTTATTTATTATATGAAATCGCTAAAGTATGTTTAACTAAGGAGAGGTATACTCTATATAATATATATAATTAATATAATATTTAATACTAGATAACTAAGGTTACCTAATTATATAAGAATACTAAAGAGAGCGAATCTAAGGTATTAACTATTACTTATAATAAGATAGATATAAAACTAGTTATTAGTATTCCTTAGCTAAATAGTAATATAAATTATAATAAGTTTATTATAAGCTTATAGAAGATAGTCCCTAGCTAGTATTAAATAGTTACTAAAGGATCCTAGTAATTATTAGTCTAACCCTCTACTAAAGCGACTTATATAAGAACTTCTATAACGCGATTATTACTAAAAGAGACCTCGAAAGTAGGCTATACTATAGCTACTCGTTACTTATACTATATAAACCTAAAAGAGACTATATCTAGCCTATTACTATCGAGACCTATAAAGCAAGCTACTAATATAGCTACTAAACCCTTATTATCTACTTATAAGGAAATTTAGTTTAACTAATAATAAAGGCCTGAATACTAATACGAATAGCCTAGTTAACGCGTTTAGTATTCTTAACCGCCTAGTTACCCTTTAGCCTATATAACTAAGGGTACTAGTCGCGAGTAAGTAGAAGAGTAAGTATATACTTTATTAGATAAGAGTAACTTTAACTATATCTAGTATATTAAGGCTAGCGAGGATTTAGACTTATATAAAGAAGACTTAGTTATTAGCACTAATAACGAGGATAATTAAGAGCAATAGGAAGACGATCCTGAGTATATTAACCTAGTTACTTAACCTGCTTATTACTATAAATACCCTCTAGGTTATATCCCTAGATATAAGGATAAGTACCCTGTTTTTAATATTAACTCCTTTTAAAATTCGCTCCTTAAGGATCCTAGAATCTACTTATATAAAACCTACCTTTATAACGCTAAGCTATATATTAACTTTAAGGGTATCTTCTTATATTAAACCCTTCTATCCCCTTAGCTAAATATAACGCTTATTAGTCCTATTAAGCCGTAGTAATATATAATTATATGTTTATACCGCTATATATATACTAAAATTATTATCCGAGGCTATTATAATAGACCGCTAATTATAATCTATATTAATACTAGCGCAGACTACTTAGTTATAAGCGAAGCTTGCCTATAATAGTTCTATATCCTCTTAAGAGAACCTAAGGTATTTAAGCTCTAAAGCGTAGGAAGCCTTAAGACTATCGCCTAAGTAACCTTTATAATTCTTATATAAGGATAACGACCTAATAGATATATAATAACTACTAAGCTTTATATAAGTATATAGCTTATCCTATATTTAGATACTAGTCTACTTATAGGGTAAGACTTTAATATACCTAATAGGCTCGACGTTCTAAACTTAGAATTATATATCTAAATCATATCCTATAATAATATTTAAATTCCCTCTTAGATCTATTTAAAAATCCCTTTAAAAGTTTATAATATATATACTATAAGAAATTTAACTATTACGCTATATAATTGCTCTACTATTTAAATTAAGATACGTTTAGTAAAATAGAGTCCCTTCTATTTAGCCTAAAGCACGAAGGGTATATATATATGTATATAAGTAATTCACTACTTATTCCTATTATTAATAACGCTCCTTACTTATTAAAGATTAAAAGAGGTACTAAGCTTAGAACCCTAGCGCCCTTTAAGTCCGATAGATACCTTAAACTAAAGACTCGCGATTAACGATAAATAGCCTTTTTAATATCGTTATATATAGACCTAATATATTACGCCGTTTTTAGTCTTTCTAATTATAAGCTTGTAATACTCGCTTAGTAACTAGAACTATTAGTCGATAAATAAGTAGAAATCTCTAACCTAACTAGCAAGGAAGCTAACTATAGTATAACTAATAATAATATAACGCCGAATAGCAGAGATATCTATAAGGGGAATATTAACTTAAATAGTAAGATAGGTATAACTAAGCCTAAAAACTTACTAGTAGTTATTACTAAGGAAGGTATATATATCTATAACTAAGACGCTAAAGCTATATAACGCCTTAAAGAGGTTATCTTATATTACCCTACTATCTAGAAGGACTAAGGACTAATTAACCTTCTAGAAGATTAATAACTTAAGGTCGAACTTATTAAAGGATAGTAGAATATAAATATTTACTAATAACCCTATCCTATTAGTAAGGAAGATAAGAACCTTATTAATAAAACTTTAGATAGGCTCTACGCTTAAAACTATATAAAATAGGGTAACTCTAGACCTATACTATTTAGAGCCCCTATATTTACTATATAGCGAATTATAGATAGTAAGCATAAAAGTCGTATAGTTATAGACCTGCGTGCTCTTAATAAAGCTACTATCCCTAATATATACCCTATACTACTATAATAAGATATTATTAAACGCCTTTATAATAAGCTATAGATTACTATAGTTAACGCTTAATCCTTCTTCTATTAGTTTCTTATTAAAAAGGAATATTAAGATCGATTTACTATAGTTAGCTACTAGGGATAAGAATATTCGAAGGTAGTACTTATAGGATTCTATAATTCGCCCGCTCACGCTTAATATATTATAGATAGACTCCTATAATTATATAAGGAATATACCTATATATTGATGAATAATATTATTATCGCCTTAAAAGACCTTAATACCTACCTTAAGTACCTTAATATAATTCTTAAACTCTTTATAGATATTAAACTCTCGCTTTTAATAAAGAAGTTATTCGTTAGATATCCTTCTATTAAGCTACTTAGCTTTACTATTAATACCTTTAGACTATTAAATACTTAAGACTATATTAACGCTATTAAAAAAATTAAATACCCTTATAACTTCTACTAACTTAAGTACTAAATAGGTATAACTAGGTTTCTATAATATATAATACTACGCTATAGCTATTATATTAAACCGCTCTAATAGTATAAAACCACGTTACTAGCTAAAGCCCGAGCTTAAGGGAAGGATAAAAGCGCTACGAGAAAGCTCTTTTATTAAAAGATAGGTTTTAAACCTATACTAGAAGAAGTAGCTAGCTTTAATAATATTAAAGACGCCTTAATAGTAGATAACGCCTTATTCTACTATAACTCTAATAAGTAGCTATTTATATAGCTTAACTTATTAAAAGAATATAGATACTCCGCGCTAATCTTCTAGCTAGCTAATTATATTAAATAGAAACCTTATAACCCTATTAAGCGTACTAATATATATCTAATTACCTATATTAGTAAGGCCCTTAACTAAGCTAAATAGAAGTATTAGCTTACTAAACTTAAAGTAGCTTGCTTAGTATAGGTAGTAAAGAAGTATCGGCTAATACTATATTTATCTAGACGAGACCCTATAATAGTACTTACTAACTATTTAATAATATATAATATTATTAAATAAACGTCGCTATAGTTAGAGGATAAGACGAGGTCTAACTTATAACTTATATTATTATTAGAATATCTTAGCTAGTTCTCCCTAGTATATTATTATATCCCTAGAACGTTAAATATTATAGCGGATGCGTTATTATACCTACTTATAATAGAAATCCCTATTAAAGACGTTAGGGAACTTAATAAGATATAAGACGATATACTAATAGGTATTAACTTTATAATAGAAGTATCTCTTAATAATAACTTTAAGGCTAAGCTTATCTAATTATATATAAACTCTAAGTCTTAGAGTAGAGTATATAAGATACTCTATATAAAGGCAGATAATATAGACCTTAACTTTATTATATATAATAGTCTTCTTTATTATATTAACCCCTATACTAATAAATAAAGGCTCTATATCTTAAAAGAGTTAGTAACGCCTCTTATTAAGGAAGCTTATAATAACTATTATTACTTTAATAAGGAATAGATATAGAGAGCTATTAATAAATACTTTTATATACCACGTCTTAAATAATAAATTAATAATTATATAGCTAACTACCTATAATATAGCATAATAAATATAGAATAGTAACTACCACTTAGCGCAATATAGCTAATATTAATACTAGCGATTCCCTTCTATATAATTACTATAGACTTTATTATTAGACTTCTAGAAATACCTTTATAGTATTTAGGCTATAAAGTAGAGAACTTCCTACTCCTTAATATAATACTTACTATAACTAATAAGTTCTCTAAAGTAACTCTCCTTATCCTAGGTTACTTAATATATACTACTAAGATCTAGGGACGCCTCCTCTTATATAAGCTCTAGCGTAGTAACTAGGGAATACTAAAAGCTATTATATCTAATTATAACTAAAAACTCCTTTTAAGGTTTTAAACCGCACTATAAGCGGAATTATATATTAAATTAAGATTCTTAACTATATATTATCTACAAACCGATAGTATTTTAGAACGTAAAAATTAAACCGTTGAACTAGCTATTCGTTACTTTCTTAACCTCGCTAATGATAACTAGGTAATATTACTACTAAGCCTTTAATATAACCTTAATAACGCCTACTTATAAGTTATTAGTTATTTACTAAACTAAATCCTATATAGTAAAAATACTAATAACGCGTTAAATATCTTAGGTAATACTAACCCTAAAATAAACCGTGAAATCTTCTAGGAGGAAGCAAAAATTTTAATTATAGTAGCCTAGCTATATATAAAGGAATAGTATAATAAAAAATATTATTTCGTTACTTTTAAGCTAGGTAACTAGGTATACCTTAAAATAGGATTAGGATATTATCTACTAGAATAACTAAACCTAAAGTATAGCTACTAGTGCATTCTATTTAAGGTCCTTAAACGTATTAGTAAGTTAGTATACCGCCTTAATATTCTACCTAATATAAATATTCACCCGGTTATATCTATTGTCTAACTTATACTAGTACTAGCCCCTAGTAGTAACCTATTTAACCGCTAAGATAACTACTAAGGCCTAGTTAATATTAAGGAAGATAATAATATTTATTAGCTTAAAGTATATAAGTATTTTAAGATTAAAAGTATTCTTAAGAAACGAACCCTCGCGCGAGGAAAGGTATAATATTTAGTTAAATAGAAAGGTTACCTACTAATATATATTATTTAGATAGATAAAGACGTTATAAATATAGACGAACTTATTACTACGTTTAAAAGTAAGGAATAAGAGATAGAATAGCTCTATAGATAAGCATAAGCTTAAAGACCTATTTAATAGGGCGTTAAACTAATATTAGAGCCTAGTAAAAGACTATTAAGGCACTTAAGAGGAAGGCCTCGTAAGAACCTAGGGGAATAATATAATATATATTATAAATAAGGAACGCGCTACTTAAAGCGCCTTAAATAGATAAGTAGACTAAAAAGAGTATTATAACTAAGGCCTTATTATAAAATAAAAACGTTTAGCGCGCTTAGCATATCTAAGAACTTTACCCTAATAATAGCGATATTCGCGCCTATCCTATTAGTAAAAATAACTACGCCTATTATACCTTCCCTCTTAAACTCCTTCTACCTATAGTACTATAAGAACCTTTATAAATATAACCGCCCTCCTAGCTAGAAGGTTAACCCCTACTCTTATTTAACTAATAAGAAAGATTAGCGCTTAAGTATATATATATAAAACAAATTTATATTAATAGGTAACCCTACTAGTTATTACTACCGCCTCTACCTACTTAGTATTAAGCGTATTTTTCCTCTATATATATATTTTACTAAAGAGCGTTAACGCCTTTAACCCCGTTATTATACTATTATTACTCTTATATATCTCCCTTTATTACTATTATCCTTATTAAGATGTTAAGAAATCTTACTAACGCTTTATATTATTACGCGCTTAGCGCTACTAGAGTAAGCTATATTATATATACCTAGGTATTACTTTACTATAAATAGATAACGCTCTAAACGCGAAGACGCTAAGTATATTACCCTTAACTATATTTACTACTACCTACCTAACGTTAAGATCCCTTATAATAAGCCTAGATATTATATTTATAACTAAGAAATCTTTAAGCGCGCCCTTAACTAAGAGACCTAATATTATAGAACTAGTTATAATATTTCTAGTACCTTATTTATTATCTACTTAGGTATTAACGCTTACTTAGTTACCTAACTACTATCTATAAACTAAATTAAGTTCCACTACTAATTCCCTAATACTATTTTAAATATTAAGTAACTATCCCTCTATAACGCTATATAGAGCTCTCTTAAATATAACCTATACTGTACTACTAACGTCGCTAGTACGCCTATTTCTATTAATTCTAGAGAGGCCTTGAGCGGAGATAACGAACCCGTTACTACTAAACGTAACTAAGCTAATAAGACTATTAACGCTAATTAGCCTAACTAAGCTACTAACGCTACTAAATATATTCAACCTCGACTATTAACTAATACTATTATAACTAGTATTAGATTAACTCCCGTTGCTTAGAATAAGACTAATAAGATAGCTACTCCTAAGAAGCAAGCTACTAGTATTAGCACCCCTAATATAATAGATACTATTAAGGCTATCGAGGGAATATAAGCCTATAGTAAACGTATTAGCTATATTACTATACTACTTAATAGATATAAGGAGACCTAGATCGCCCTAACCGCAGCGCTCTCTAAAGGTTATATTACTAACGCTAGCGCTATTACCCTTAACCTAGGCTAATTTATTAAGTTAGCTACTAATAAGTTTAAGTTTATTATAGTAACTATTCCCTAGGGACTAATATAGGAGAGCCTAGGCTTCCTTAGCCTAGAATAATACCTTACTACTAGGTCTTCTACTAAGTCTATAGTATTAGCTACTAGCCTAGAGGATCGCCCTAATATTTATCCTTCCTCTAATATTAGCCCTTTTAACGCTATTAACACGCCTAGCTCTACTAAGACGCCTAATACTACTACTAGTATTAAGAAGATTATTATTATAGACTAATAATCCTATACTTATATTACTAGCCTCTATTACCTTACCTATTCCTATATAAAGTTCCTAATTACTTAAGAGGTAATTAATATATACCTTTAGCGCCTCTATTTCTTTAATACTACTAACCTTATAGCTACCTGCTATACTAAACGCCTTACCCTATACACGCTTATCTAAAATAGCTCGATTATCCTTAGTCTATGTATATATATCCGCGCTCTTAACTCGTTTATAACTAAACGAATTATAAGTAACCTAGAGTTTAGCGCTATATTGCTATTCTTTATTATTAAATAGATATTATAATATAAGTTTCCTAGTATATATACTAAGGATAACGCTTATATTAGTTAGGCTATAGTTAATAGTAACGACTCGAGCGCTATCTAGGCTCTCTTAGACCTTAGGAACCCTAAGGCTATAGATATAGCTAACTTTTAATATAAATATGCTACTAACCTTTAAGGCCTTCGTACTAACGTCGCCTCCCTTACTACCTTAATTACTATAATTAAAAATAATAGCGTTACTAAGTTATACCCTAAGGTTAGTAACGAATCTCGCTACTTATTTCTAGAGTAATATAAGGATAATACCTAACTAGCTGCTACTTATAGTATTAATATTAACTAACTCCTAGTTATAGCTAAAGAGATTATTAATAACGAGGATAAGGACTACCCTAACCTCTTAAAGATAACTAATACTACGCCTGAGACTCCCTTAGCCTAAAGTAGGATATAATTAATATATATAGAATAGAAAAGAAGTAAGGTTATATATAGTTACTTATATATAATAGTATAGCTCTACTTACTAATACATTACTATAATAGGAGGTATAAATTAAATTTTATACTACGTATTATAGTTAACGCCTTTTCTCTTTTTATATAGGTAATTAATACTAAACGCGCTTAGCGTAGTTATCCCGCTTAAGGGCGTCTAACGCGTTTAACGCGTTAAATATACCTAAACGCGTTAACCCTTATATAAGGGCTTATCGCCTTTAAGGAAAAATCCTTCGAAATTCATAGTAGTTTTTTACCTATAATTTTCGCCCACTTCGTGGACCGTATTAAGGATCCTCGTTTTGATTAATAGGTTGATCCATAGATATATAGGGGGTTATTAAGGTATTGCTTTCTTCTTCTACTTCTTCTATAACCCTTGAGGTATTTATATTAACTTCCTTAGTAGTAGTAGAGGTAGAAGGTCTTTTGTTTTTATTATTATTTTTATTCTACTATGCTAGGGCTTTTTCAGGGTATAGAAAGGCATAGGTATCCTTAGTATAGTTAGTCTTTTTGCAGTTTTTATAGTATAGACCTTTTTGTTTTTTCTAAGGCTTTTTAGTAACCCTATTCTTATTTTTATATTTATTATTATTAGTAGTAAAATTTACTGCTTTACCCTTACGTCTTAATTCGTCTAATAAATTAGAGAATAGACTATTAAGCGTATAGGTATCCTTATTAGCCCTAAGACCTTAAGTAATAGTAGCTATAAAACTATTATACTCTTTATCTAAGCTATTTAGTATATATGCTATAACTACCTAATTAGGTAGTTTAAGCTTATTATATACTAGGTTATCTATAAGTTCCTTTATTTTATTTATATATTCTTCTATAGAGTTAAAATTACTTAAAGTAGTATTAAATAAC
>JAVHLU010002919.1:0-14631 GCA_036785755.1 Colletotrichum ledebouriae
GAGTTATAAAATAATACTTATAGTAGCTTAGTTCTAGAATTTAAGCAATAGGTTAATAAAGTTATATATAAATTCTCACTATAAAGCTATATCTATAAAGCTATTAGCTTTATAGATCTTAAGGTAAGAGAAGATCTTAGTATTTACCCCTTTTTCTATAGTTTTATTATTAAACTTAAATATCTAGCCCTATTTATAGTTATTGATAAATAACTTTATATTAGCAGGGATTAGAGATTCTACAATAAGTTAATAGTATAGAGTTACTATAACTAATAGATCTAACTATAGTGTTAATTAGCTAGGCATAGAAGGATTTGCTATAGTAATTGATAATATTATATAAAAAGAGATAAATAAATACTATTATAAAGATTTTTAGGTAGCAGAGTCTTTAGTTAAAGCTTCTACTAAAGTATAAGTCTTCCTTATTTAGAATAGGATAGCCAGTTCTCTAGTTATTAGGTTTAGTATAGTTTAAAGTAAAAGTTAATATCCCTGGTCTTTATAGTAATTCTTATAGATTTACAAAGCAGTATTACGATTATTTAGTATTATCTTCTTCTATTATTTTCTTTAAAATACTAAGTTTTTAGTAATAGTAAGAGTATTATAAGTTATGTAGTAATAAGTATAGTTACTTACTATAGTATTATTACCCTTACTATAGATAATAATTCTTAAGCTATACTCCTATCTATAATTACACAGAGATATACTTTATTATTTAAGATAGGAAGGAATAGATACCCTTACTTTATACTGCCCAGTTAGGGTAATCCTAGGTTTAGGTAAGCATTAGTGGTGTTAATAATTATACTATAAGTTATTATGGCATTTCAGTGTCTTTTACTATATCTACTAGTAAGTTAATTACTATTTACTAAATAATATATTATTTTAGTATAAAGTGACTAGCAGTAGTAGATTTTACCCCTTATTTAGGTATAGGTTATAATTCCAGGTTAAAATAATTTCTCCTTAATTATTTATAAGGTTAATAATAATACTTATTTTTTAGTAAATAATTTAAGTATTCTGAGCAAAGATCTCATAATATTCTAGTATATATAAATATAGAGATTATAGATTCCTAGTGTTTTTAAAGAACAGTAATATAAATATAGAGAGGATAGATCTTAAGTTTAAATCTAGTAATTCTATTAGGATAGGTAATTCTATAGCAGTACTCTTATTATATTAGCTTATTATAGTGTTTATAGATCCCTTATTTATCTATTATCTCTTATTCTTGTTATTTAAGTAATATTAGCAGGTAATAAGTTATATTAATAAAGTTATTATTTATATAATAGATATAAAGATATATTAAGGTCTTTAGGACAGGTATATTATAAATAAACCTACCCTTCCTACCTTAATAACCTAGGTAGCATAAAGATAAGTCCCTTATATATTAGATTCTAAACCTAGTATAGGAGTTATTACTTTGCCTCTTTAAGTAAAATCCTTACTAATCTATAGGAGTTAAGTAATATAATATATAAGGTTAACCACTAATTAGTATTAGTATCACGCTAGGTTACAGGTTAGTCACACAGAACCTAGGGCTCCCTTTGTATATATATATTAAAAGCCTGTAAGTTAATATATATCTAAATTTCTAAGTTCCACTTAACTATATAGGCAGTGGTATTAAACTATATATATATACTCTGCGATAGGTTACGTAACCTTATATATATCTATCGATTGCAGCGCATATCCTGCCGCTTTGCGGGTTACAGTGTTAGCGCAATATATATCTTAATATATTTCTTAATATTATTCTTTTAGGAATTCTAGAAGATTAAATTATAAATCCTCGTAAGGGTTTTAGTAATACTTAAGTAACTTATAGAGAGTTTATTATAAAATATGCTTAGGAGTTTTCTTTAGAGTAGGTAATTATTTAGAATAAATAGACTATTATTATAGTATAATAGCTCTAGGTTATTTAGTAACTATTAGGTTCTCTATTATTACTATTCTTTATTAATATAGAAAGAGTCTTATTACTATATATTCCTAACTTCCTCCTTAAGTAATAGAGTAAGTTCTTTAAGGATTAGAGTAATTAGTCAAGTTACTAGTTATCTCTAGATAACTACCCTCTTAATACTTAGAGTTAATAAGTTCTTAATTTATTATAAATATCTATTAAGAAATAAGTTTTTAGCTTTATTGATCTTAATATTATTTAGGATATAGTTAGGTTTTCTTAGGAAAGTACTAGCTAGGTTTTAGTAATCTAGTTAGTATTAAATTTTAAAATTAAATATTAATAGGCTTTATAAAAGATATACTTAGTAATTATTAAGTATCCTTTTATTAAATAGGTAATAGTAACTTAGGTAGTTAGTAATAAACTAAATATAATATTATAAATATAGTAAATAATAGTACAATCTTATTACTATATTATGAATAGCTACTAGTTTAGCCTCTAGAGAGCTATATTATAATTCTACCCCTTTTAGCTTATATAATATACATATCATAAGTCTCTGTATATTACCTTATAGTTAGCTTAATATTATTCCTATTATAAAGTTTAATATATTAGTTTTAACTTAGATTTAAAGAGTAGGATTAAAATAGTATAAAATAGAAGCTTTTATAAATAAGGTTTATAATTTATAAAAGGTAATTAATATCTTTAAAGCTATAACTAATTAACTCTTTATAGGATTTATAAATTACTTAGTTAAGGAGCTATAGACTTTTAAATAGTTCTTTATAAATCTTCTATAGAATTCTATAAATCCTAAGAATTACTAAATTTCTTAAATAGTAGTAGGCATTAATTACTTAGTTATTACTTAAACTCTATTTTATTCTATAGTATACTCTTTAATAATATTCTAAACCCCAGGAAATTAATCCCTTTTTTATAAACCTTATACTTATTAAGGTTAGCATAAAGGCTATTTATTTCTAATTAGGTAAATACCTACTTTATAGTATCTATATAAAAATCTGTATTATTAATAAAAGTCAAAATATTATCTAAATGTATAAAATAAATAATATCTAGAAGGTAGTAGGTATATTAATAAGCCTAAATAGTATAATATAGTATTTATAGTATCTATAATAAGTATAGAAAGCTATTTTCTATTTATTACTCTTTTTAAACCTTACTTAATAGTAAGTATCCTTAATACTACCTATGCTACTAATTCCGCCTCTATTACCGCTTCGTCCGCTAGAAGTCGTTACTATCTTTATCCTCTTATTCGATCGGGTTAGCTAACGCCTTCGTAGTAGCTCTGCCGTCGTTAGCAACGCTCTCTCTATTAAAGCAGTTAGTATAAGCTATACTTACTAACGTTCGCTTAGGCTGCCTAGGCTACCTCTACCTTAGTAATATAGAGGACCTGCTTAAAGATAGGCTACTCTATAGGGTATATAACAACCTACTAAACTTCTCCTACTAAGTTTACTTACTTAGCTCTAATATTATTATACCTTATAGAGTCCCCTATAGGGGTATTAAGGTAAGCCCTCTTAAGGGTTATACTAATAATATACTCTCTATATATAGCAGAGTAGTTAATAAAGGAGCGGGTTTTATTAATCGTATCGAGGCTAAACTCTCTAGCGACCCCCTCTATATTATTTATATTAAAAGGTATACCTCGCTTAGGCTTAGTATATTTATATATAGGATCTAGTGCTAATATAGTTAAGGGATAAGGATAAGGAAGAGGGAGAGGTATAAAGCCCTGCTTATAGTAGAGCTTCTTATGCTTCTAGCTATAAGAACCTCTTAGGAAAGACCTCTTTAGTTAAGGACTTACCTCTCGTATAGTAGCGTTTACCTTACTAGAAGGTTAACCTTTTAGGTTAAGGAGTTATCTTATATAGTAGCTTTTACCTTTAGTACCTTGCTAGAAGGTCGACCTTTTGGGTTAAGGAGTTATCTTATATAGTAGCTTTTCTAGGCTATAAGAGCCTTAGTAGCCTATTTAGCTCTAATATAATTAGCCCTAGTGTAGCGCGTATCTAACTTTATACGAGGGTTTGCTTGCGAGTAGTAGGAACGTATAGGGTTCCTATATTACTTTCCTTAACTAGTAGAGGGTATAAGTTAAAATATCTATATAGTATTTCCCGAATTATACCTGCGAACTAGGTGAATTTATTATGGTCTTTTTGCGAAGAGGCTGTAGCGTAATTCCGAGCTCAATAGTACTAATTTATATTTTTAACTTCTTATAAAACTATCCTTAGGTTAAGCTCTTAATTTCTTATTAATACTTTATAGAATTATATATTAACTATAAGCTTAGTATTTCTTACTTTAGTATCAAGGTTAAGTTATAATAATAATAATCTATTTACTATAATATAGTACTAAAGTTTAAGATCTAATTATACTATTATATTAGCTATTTAGATTTCTTCTAGTTATTAATATAAACTCTCTATCTTAATATCTTTATAATAGTTAATAAAGCTTTAATAAAACTATTCTAAGTATTAATAAGCTTATTTAAGTTAGGTTTAAGTACTAAAGATTTTAAATTCCTTATTAATAATACTATAGATTAACTAGTTCTTTATAGCTATCTAAGTAATATTTCTTACCTTATTTCTATATTTTATCCAGAGATAGGAAGTTTATTATTTAGTCTTTAAGCTCTTTAGGTACTCAGTAATATATAGTATTTATTTTAGGTTAGAGGTAATTCCATTTACTAAAAAGTATATATTAAGGTTAAATATAAATTAATTATAGTTAGTCTAAGTATCCCTTTTATATTTAAAGATAGAGAGATATTTTCCCTAAAGCTTAAATTAATACTTTTTAGATTTAGAGCTATTACTAATTACTTAATAAATAGTAATAAAGCTAGCTAGAACTAAGAGTTAGCTAGCTTTTAAGGTCTTTAGGTCTGGCCTCTAGCTACTACATAGTGATTTTACCTGCTTAAGTATAATAGACCTTCTAACTCCGCGCCTCCTAATAATATATAGCCTTTAGTTACGTGATTATAACTTTCCTAACTATAGCTGCACTTATATATACCTATAGCCTCACGATCTTTAACTTTATATTAATAATAACGTAGTTTTTAATTATTCAATAGACTACGAAACTATCGACTTTTCCTCTTATATACTACCCGCGCTGCTAATACTGCCTCTATTACCGCTTTATCTGCTAGTAGTCCTCTTATTTAATTAGGTTAGCTAACGCCTTCATAGCTATGCTATTATTAGTAACGCTCTCTCTATTAGTTAGCGTAAGCTATACTTACTAATATTCGCCGCCTAGGCCGCCTCTACCTTAGTAATATAGAGGACCTGCTTAAAGAAGGGCTACTCTATAGGGTATATAATAACCTACTAAACTTCTACTACTAAGTTTACTTACTTAGTTCTAATACTATTGCGCCTTATAGAGTCCCCTATAGGGGTATTAAGGTAAGCCCTCTTAAGGGCTATATTAATAATACGCTCTCTATATATAGCGGAGTAGTTAATAAAGGAGCGGGTTTTATTAATTATATCGAGGCTAAACTCTCTAGCAATCCCCTCTATATTATTTATACTAAAGGGCGTACCTCGCTTAGGCTTAGTATATTTATATATAGGGTCTAGTACTAATATAGTTAAGGATTTATTATAGGTTAGATAAGGATAAGGAAGAGGGAGAGGCATAAGGCCCTGCTTATAGTAGAGCTTCTTATGCTTCTAGCTATAAGAACCTCTTAGGAAAGACCTCTTTAGTTAGGGAGTTGCCTCTTATATAGTAGCGTTTACCTTACTAGAAGGTTAACCTTTTAAGTTAAGGAGTTATCTTATATAGTAGCTTTCGCAGCACCTTACTAGAAGGTTTAGTAAGGGCGTTTCTAGGCTATGAGAGCCTTAGTAGCCCGTTTAGCTCTAATATAATTAGCCCTAGTGCGGCGCGCGTCTGACTTTATATAAGGGTTTACTTATAAGTAGTAGGAATATATAGGGTTCCTATATTATTTTCCTTAACTAGTAGAGGGTATAGGTTAAAATACCTATATAGTATTTCCCGAATTATACCTGCGAACTAGGTGAATTTATTATAGTCTTTTTGCGAAGGGGCTGCGGCGTAATTCCGAGCTTAAGGTCTTTAGGTATTATTATTTATATTTTAATTAGGTTTTCTTTTCCTTCTCTTTAATAAGTTAATCTAACTTAGTCTTTATTAACTAGTTAATTAATAGTTTATTAATATTTTTCTTACTATTCTATTTAGTAAGTATTTTATTTTATAGCATTTTATTCTAGATCTAACTATTTAGGAGATTTTATTTAATAAGAAAATCCCTAAGTAATAAATTTAACTCTCTAAAAAGTTTATAGATAAGTATTATATTATTATATATTATATTACTTTAATAATTTATATCTCTATTAATATAAATAGAGAGAAGAATAGATTATAAGTAATATAATATAGAGTAAGGAAGTTAGTATAGTTAGATATAACTAAGGTTAAATATTCTTCTCTTGTTTCTCTTAGAACCTAAGAGGGGAGACTAAAGCTTATTTAAAGAGTATTTAATAAATATCTAATACCTCTCTATTATTAAAGTTATCTATTAAACTACCCTAAATAGCTCACTAAACCCCCTTTTAGGGCTTAATCTCTATTCTTAGCCTTAACCTTATCCTAGCTTGTGATATAAGGGCTGTATGCTGCTCTGCTGCTAATATTCACGCGCGCGGGAAGGAAGATAGAGTAGTATATAGGTCTATACTAACAATATCTATGAGAGCAATATATATAGCTTATATTTATGCCTCGAGTGTGTGTATATATATATATAAGTATGTTAATAGCCGGCCTTTATAAGGTACTTATTTTTATAATATTATCCCTCGTCTAACTATATAGCACGGGCGTGACCTTAGAAGCCCATAGGTTTATTATAATTAATAAATAATAGGAGATAGGGTTCTAAAAATACGTCAAAATAAGTAGAATAAACGCTAAATAATATAGACGAATCTAACCCTTTCCTACTCCGCCCCCCGATTCCGGTCCCCCCCCGTGGCCTAATCTTAATTATTCCCCCTAAACCCTTCCTATCCCTATAGCATAATTCTCACATAGTGCTGCAGCTAGATAAGCAGGATACTATAGGTAGGTTAAGCGAGGAAATACCGCTTCTTATTATCTACTAGACTTCAACTCCTAGCTATAGTTCTAGTAGGAGTAGTAATATATAAAAAAGTGTAATAGTAACGAACTATAGCTACTTATAGAGCCCGCGCTCTATATAATCTTATGCTTTTAAGGCTCTCCAAAGTATCTATAGCTGGGCAGATAGCGCTACTTCTAGGAGGAGGAGGAGGAGCAACAAGGATAGCCGACATATTAAATAATAGGGGTACGCGTAGTGCCACGCTTAGTATACCTTAGCTAATAGTAACCCTGAGGTATTAATAGCGTCCTAGAGATAGAGACGGGAGTAGAAACCCGACTTAAATAACATAACCGCCACTACCCCTTATCTCTAGCCCTTTAATATTATCCTAAGCTTAGGAATAACATACTTAGGTAAGCAATTATTAGTAAGAGCAGTGCCCGGTCCACGCCTACTAATACTCACTATCCTTTTTAAGGTCTAAGTGAGATAATATATTAGGGGTAAAGACAAGAGATCAGATAGTAGTACAGGCTTAACGTGAGCCTAGAGGTTATAAGTAAATAAGTAAGTAATTAGTATGTATGTATATATATATATGTGTTAATTTCTTACGATATAAGAGTGAGAAGGCTATATCAATGTTACTTTAGATAGAACTGGAGATTAGTAAGATAATAGCTAGAGCTAGTTGCCTAAGTAGTGTTTCTCCTCTAATATTTCTTCTTTTCTTTAGTAATAGTGCTACCTAGCTTAATAGAATAATAGGTCTAATACTAGGCTTTATCTAGGAGAAGATATTAATAAAGATAAAGCATAAAATAAGTAGCTTAGGTTAAGATAACTATCTTTAAAGAGTTAGAAGATTAAACATAGAAAGGTTAAGGCTATTACTATTATATTCTATATTCAAAGTAAGACCTAAACTTTATATATTATTTCTCATATCTAGCCTAACACTATTTATTTTATTTATATATCTCTAAGGCTACTATAAACCTATAATTATATTTATTCTCTTTAATTATCTTATTACTATTCCTTATCTACTTACTCTAATTAGCTGCTCCTCAATTTCTATCCTGCACTTATATATTTAAACAGGCTTTTATTAAGTAGTCTATATATATTACTGCCTTAGTCTTATTACTATAATCTCTTCTCTCTCGTTATTCTATAGTAATTATCTTATCTACTACTTAGTAACGTTAGTGCTTTAGATATCTTTATTCTCTTTACTTCACTAGTCTAGATACTTCCTATTAATCTTATTAGTTATAGCTTATATTTCTATCTATTTTACTAATTAGTTATAGCTATCTCTTATAAATTAATAATTTAGCTTATGAAAAATAATCTATATTTAAAGTATAAATCAGGCTATAGTAATATCTTAGTTTTATAGCAAAGTTTTACCTCTTTATATATAGCTAGTCTCCTCTTTCCCCTCTAGAGCTATATATAATAATATTAAATTCTCTTATTACCTATAGCTACCTCTAATGCTCTTTCATTATTTATTATCTCTTCCCTTACTACCTGTCTTATTACCCTGCATTATCTATATCACTATATCTTATACATTAATATAGAAAGTATTAGAGAACAAACCTCTTACTAGGCTCCTAGCTACTATATACTAGAGACTGGCTTCTATTATAAAGACCGCTACTACTAGTAAATAGTAGAAGTACTATAAGACTCTTAAAGAGCTCCCTATAAAGAGCCTTACTAATAGGGAGTATAGGTTTATTACTTATTATAAGAGGTATTATAAAAGCTAGAATAATAATAATAATAACTACTGAAGTCTTTTATACCTTAATAAAGAGAATAACAATAAAGCTATATATATTTATATATCTATATATAACTATAGTAATATTATTACTATAATAACTAGATTAAGCCTAGAGAATAGCTTTAAGATATAGCTATAGTATACTAAATATATTATAAGTATATATTAGTAAAACTCATATAAGAGATAGTAGAAATACAAATAGAGCAAGCTTTGTAAAGCTATTTATTAAAGTAGATAAAATAGTTAGAACTACTAACTACTCCTATTTATTCTAAACTAGCTCTTCCTACTATTTTATATCTTAAATATATTAAGTTTATTTATTTATAGTAGCTATAAGCCTCTCTACTTATTATTAATATTAGATATAGCCCCTAATATATATAAAATACCAATATATTTACTTATAATAGCATAGATATATTCATTAATAGTATTTATTATTACTATAAGCATAGTATTTATACTAGCACCTGCTTTATGCTTAGTAATATAGTATAAATAGGCATTACTTAGATAGTTAAATAAGATAATTCTAACCTATAAAAAGTATATTAAGTGGCTTATAGAGCTAAATTAAAAGTTAAGATTTATCATTAATAATATATATAAAGTTAATATTAGCGCTATATAGGAGTTAGGAGATTAAATAAAGAGGAGGCTGTTTTAAGAAAGTAGGAATCTTCTAAAAAGTATAAATATATATAATTAGCTATTTAAGTAGAGTAAAGGTTATAATAGAGTATAGAATAGGATATAATATATAAAATAGATATAGATAATAAAGACTTAAAGAAGCTAGGCTTTTCCTCTCTCTCTTTTTTTTTTACTACTCTTTTTAGTTCTTTTCTCTAACTAGGTTTGCTAAAGGTTAATTTATAGAATAGTATCTATTAGTTTTAACTAAAGAGGAACTTAAATATTACTAACTTTCTAGTGTTATAGTAACTTCTCCTGTATAGAAGAATATCTATTAATATATATATTTAAATATATACCTAAATATAACACCTCTATGCTGCTTAATAATCTAGTTACCTATCTAATAACCTAGGTAAGCACTAGTTTTAAGCTTACTCCTCTACTTATCTCAGATTATAAGCAAATTATTAAGCTAACTCTTTCTCTCTCATATAGACGTTCTATAGGTTATAAATCGCTCAGGGGATAAGAATCTACTATAACGCAGCTAACGAGATTATCTTCTATATCTATATTACTAGGTATTAGCTTATCTCTTAATTAGCTAACTTATATCTTAAGGATATTTAATATTACCTAGCTATCTACGTTTTTAGTAAGTCAAGGCTCTATATAGATATTATCTACCTCTATATTACTACTGCTCTTTAATCTTATATATCTAATCTATCTAAGAGCTCTATATACTAACTACTTTTTAAAGGTATAGTTAAGGGTAGCTAATATTAATTATAAGATACTCCTTTATTAGCCTATAGCCCTTTTACTCATTATATATACTTTCTATAAGTCTCTCTTACTAGCTATTCTTGCTTATTTATTTCTCCTATTAGGTACCTAAAGTTTATAGATATATAGGCTTAGCCTAGTTAGGCTAGAAATCTTAAGAAGCTATATAAGGATAAGACTCTCCCTAATAATAATTATAGAAACTATAACATTAAATTTAATAAAGACTATAGTAATAATAGCTAACTAGATAAAAACTAAGTTAATAAAGTTAGCAATAACGAACGCAATAATAGGATTAACAATAACCACGCTAACCACAATAATAGAGGGCAATCACCGCCGCGCGCAGAGGATAATAACCACTAATTCTAATAGCTATAACGCACTACGTTTTATCTTTAACCTCTAATCTTCTACTTAGCTTCTACTTATTAAGCTGCTTCTGCGTGTTTCTATTCTCTTCCTGCTTAATAATAATAATAATAATAATAAGTAGTTAACTTAGCTTCGTCTCTTTAAGGCCAGGGTATTAGTAGAACTCTATTAAATTAAGCGTGAGCTATATAAGAGGGGCTATAGTTCTAGTGTTAGACTTAGTATCTTTACTAGTCTAGTGAGGGTTTAACCTAGCTAAGTATAGCTTCTTAGGTTTAGTAGCAAAAGGAGTTAGTAAGTAATAAGTTCCTTAGCTTAGTATTAATAGCAAATAACGCTACTAGGTTTAAGGGGTTAAAAAACATTTATATCTAGTATTTATACTATAAGTAAATATGGTTTTATCTAATCTACCTAGCGCTCTCTATTTATAATATATTTAAAGCTATCTATTCCTTAATAGTAATAAAACACTTCTAGGCAAAGGTTAGTAAGGTCTTTATTAGGGACTACTACTTTAGGTCCCTAAGGAAAATGCTAACCTCCCTAGCAGCCTAGATTTAGCTCTTGTTTTATTAGTAAAGAGAAGCCTAGCTACTCTATAGAGAAGCTTAATAGAGTAGGTATAGCTACTAGTATTACTAGTACTACTAGAGTCGAGCGCCCTCTTTGCGTAGTTAATATCTGATTCCTTGTTAATACCGTAACCTGCAACCCCTCTCTCGATAAGCTGCTAAGCCTAAGCCTTGCTAATAATAGAAGCTACTACCCTGCTTAAGCTATAACTAGACAGGAAGCCCTCTATAACCTAGGCTTATAGCATAGGACTTATAGCGTCTATACTAAGATATATAAAGAGTTTAGGATAATTCTTAACGGGTTATTTAGGGTATAAGTAAGTAGCTAGGGTTAACGCCGATATAGAGGCAAAATACACCTAGTAGTGAGTATAATAGACCTTTAGCTAAGCGGGAGATATATTATTAATAAGTAATAGCGGACGAGCTACCCCGGGGTAACTATCCTGGGCTAAGTCTCGTAGCCCTAAGTTATCTTTCTGGTTTTTAGGTAGCGGCGTTGGTAATAGGATAGAGAAGATATTATAGATATATACAAAAGCAATAAGGATAAATAGTATAGCGGTGATAAGGTTAATATTTATATCCCTGCGGCTATTATTATTACTATTAAAGTTGCTAATAGCCTTATAGTTAGTGCTGCTTACTATTATGGGAAGCTTGCGAGGATAAACTATAATAAATAAGGCTTTTGCTAGGCATATGTGCTGAAGCTATCTAATACTAAAGTCTAATATAGTAGTAGGCAGGCTCTTCTTTTATCCCTCTGCTATAGGATTCCTAGGTATTTATTAAAAGCTACTAAGGAAATCTAGCAATAGGCTGGTTATTAATCTTATCTTTCGGGTTCTTAAACATTTAGGCCTAAATCTTCTTTATACTACTAGAAGCTATTACTTTTAAAACTCCTAATATAATCTTAATAGGTATATCTTGCTAGTATAATCCCTGTCTTTGCTCTAACATTTCTTAAATGCCTTTTCTAAAAGAAAACTATATATTAGCTGCTATTTACCTTTAAACAGTATTTTAGTTATCCTAACCTGTGAATTATAACATCTCTACTTATCCCTTTATATATCTATTAATAAAAATAAGGGTCTGAGTTTCTTTTATATTAGAGTCTTAGAGCTTATATAAGCATAGGCCGTTATCTTTAGTTAAGTCTAACACTATAGAATAAGTTAAAAGAATTGCATTTTAGTAATAATAAGTAACTAATATACTAAGAGCAGCGTTTAGATATTATAGTATTATTTCTATTATTAAAACGAGATACTATTAGATAAAAAAGTACTAATACCCTAAATATAGTTTAATTAGTTAAGGATTCTAAGAAATTAAGAAGCTACTACTCTAGAACCCTTATTACTTATACCCCTTAGATTGCTCTTATAGCGGAATAGCATAAGATTAGCAGGCTGCTCTAGATAAGATATAGAACAAGAGTAAGAGTAATATATAAACTATCTCCTTAAGGAGAGATCAAGACCTAGAACTATAGTATTAATAGCTACTACTCCTCCTAGTAAAACTATCTAAGAAACCTTAAAACCACCTTAAGGAGCCTAAAGATATATTAGCTTTATACCTATATTAGAATTAATTAAGTATAATCTGCTGCTGCCTCTAAGCCCTAATAATAACGTAGCCTCTAGAGGCAGTATACTAGCTTTAAGGGGTGCTAGTAGCGCTAACTTATCGCTAGAGTCTATTATAAACTAGGCCCCCTCTATTAATAACGCCGTCTTTATAGCTTCTAGTATAAGTATAATATAGTCTAAGAGAGAAATTTATTACTATAGTAGCAACGAAAGACCACGGATAGCTCTATAAGCTAACGTATCCTAGGGTAGATCTATAATACTATAGAAATGTCTAAGTCTCTCTATTAGCTAGTTACTCTTATAGGCTTATTAATTTCTTATTATTACTAGCGCTATATTCGCATGCTTAGCCTGCTAGACCGTTATTAGATACGCTAGTATATTACTAACCTAGGTTTCCTCTATATTTATAGGGTTTAATATAAGCACGTCTTAGCCTTTAGTCTCGCTAAGTCTAGTTCCTAAGCCCTTCCTAACTATTAGCGCCGTGACGCCCCTTATCTAGAATATAAGCCCTATTATAGAAGCTATTAATAGGACGTATTTAATAATATAAGCCCTGGCTTAGCTTATACCCGAGCTTGCTAAGCTAGGTATATCTCCGGTATATATAATAGAGTTAGCTCTAGAGAATATATATTAGGTATAAGCATTCGCCTCATAGACTTAGTACGAGGGCGTACGATCTAAGGTATATACTAGTTATAGTCTCCTATGCTAACTTAACAATCTAAGATAGGATGCTAGGACGGGAAGATATCTAGTCTAGTGGTTCTGCTATACCCCTCTTATTGAGAGATTTATATAACTACGATATAGTTAAGAGAAACGCCCTATTACTCTTAGTAGAGTATTAAGAGACGTTCTATAGAGCTATATTATAGATACTAAAGAGCTTGTTCTATTAGAAAGTGAGTAACTTAATAGTAGTTACTTATAACTTTAATTAGAGGAATAAACTTTAGAATAAAGTTACTTTAGACCTAAAGTAAGTTATATAATTAGTAAATATTAATACTACTAGAGGTATTATAATAAATCTCTTTAGATATAGTAGTAGCTATAATTCTACTTAAATCTATAGGTATAACATTAAATATCTAAATATAAAGTAATATAAATATAAGTAATATATTAAAAAGCTTAAATAGAAAAGATATAATAAAGTAAAGTTGGCCTCTGGCCACTGCATAGTGATTTTACCTGCTTAAGTGCAACAGACCTTCTAACTCCGCGCCTCCTGACAATACACAGCCTTCGGTCACGTGATCATAACCTAATAACCTCCTAAGTTGCTAACCACCTCTCCTAACCACAGCCGTACTTATATATACCTATAGCCTCACGATCTTTAACTTTATATCGATAATAACGTGGTTTTTAATTATTTAAACTATGAAACTATTAACTTTTCCTTTTATATACTACCCGCACTGCTAATACTACCTCTATTACTGCTTCGTCCGCTAGCTATGCTATCGTTAGCAATGCTCTCTCTATTAGTTAGCGCAAGCTATACTTACTAATATTCGCTACCTAGGCCGCCTCTACCTTAGTAATATAGAGGACTTACTTAAAGAAGGGCTACTCTATAGGGTATATAACGACCTACTAAACTTCTACTACTAAGTTTACTTACTTAGCTCTAATACTATTACGCCTTATAGAGTCCCCTATAGGGGTATTAAGGTAAGCCC
>JAVHLU010002920.1:0-14618 GCA_036785755.1 Colletotrichum ledebouriae
ATAATAATAATAATAATAATAATAATAATAATAATAATAATAATAATAATAATAATAATAATAATAATAATAATAATAAAGTTAATTATTATAGTTATAATACTTATAATTATCTATAGCGTCTGACTACTTCTAGATCTATTCTTAGAGGCTATAGTTATACTTCTAACTAGCTCGTGCTCTATACGCCTTAGTAGTAATTTATAACTTTAGGTCCTAAAGGGTATTATAATCACTGAGATAGATAAGGGTAGCTAGGTCTAGGTCTATGCTTAATACGAGGCGTTAATATTAACTATCCTTATTATACTCTCTTACCTTATTATATAATTAGATCTTTTTATTAATATATTTCTATAATCATAACGCATCTTTACTTATAAATATATACTTAAGCTAATTAGCTTTAATAAGTATAGCTCTATAGTCCCTCTAGAAGTATTCTAAGAGTAGGGTTTTCTATAGGTCTAAGTTAGAGGTTATTCTAAGGTATTAGTAATATAGGAGTAAATTAAATTACTCGCTACTATCTATCTCTTTTAATAAAATATTATAAATCATAAGTTAGGTAATAGTTTTAGATCCATATAAGTCTATAAGGTATTTAACTTTATTAATATATAAGGATATAAGTATTTTTAAGCTATTATATATAAAGATCTCTAGCTTTAACTTTTCTTTATCTAAATAGGAGTTATATAATTATAGCTATTACTAGTTATAACTATAACTAAGAGGACTATCTTCTTAAATATATAAGGAGGAAGGATACTTATTATTATACTAATTAACTAGTTATTCTAATTATTAAGGAGTAAATAGATAATAGGAAGGAGCGTTTATTTAGATAGGGATAAGTTCAAAATAGGCTTAGATAAGGAAGGGTATCTAGAGAAAGAACTAAGGAAAGGTAATAAGTTATATATTAGCTAGGAAAGGTCTTATTTATATAGGATTAAGCTAGTAAGGTATAAGAGGCTATCCCTAAGGTATATTAGATTTAGTAGGCTATTAATATCCTTAGGGTCTAGGGTTAGGTAGTTACTATATATAGGATAATAATAGCTATGGATTAGCTCTCTTCTTATTTTTATAGCGTTTTAAAGGGGATACCTCTAGGTTACATTAGGATTCTTTATTACTAGCTTCTAGGCCTTTTATAATATGATTAAGTACTTATAGTAATTAGTTAGAATAAGGAGTAAGGATAGCTAAGGAGCTATTACTAAGATGATATTAAGCTAAATCCTTAATACCCTCTTATTAAGTAAGAGATAGACTATATAAGGCGCTAATAGCTATATTAACCTATTTATTAGTAATATATTATTTCTATTATAAATACTATCCCTTATCTTATAGGTTAGTAAGGATATATAGGACCCCTATATCTAGTAAATATTAGTATCTGGTAATAGGAAATACTAAACTAGTAGCTAGCTAAGAGTTAATTACTAGGCTCCTTAGTTAAATAAACTTATTTAGGACTCTAGGGCTAGGGCTAGAACCTAATATAGCGCCTTATAGAAATATAATTATTATTATTTTAGGCTAAATAGTAGTATTAGTTATATATTTAGTATATAGCTTAGGAAGGTTACATAGCTATTTAAGTAATAAGAGGGGTAGCTATAATATGATAATAAGTATAGAGTTTACAAATAGTAGGAAAAGGGAGTTAGATATCTAAGGATAAGATTCTAATATAATAACTAGCTATATAGAGAGTTATATTAAATCTAATACGTTTCTTAGTTATTATTAGATATTTAAGGGAATATCTAAGAGTAATAAGGGTAATAAGATTAATAGTAACGCACTAATATCTTCTAAGTAAGCTCTTATAATATAAAAAGAAGATTCCTTAATAGCTTTATTTTATATAATTAGTAAGGGAGATATTAGTAATATTATTTAAAGTTATATAAGAGGTTAGAAGAGAGGTTAGAAGAGAGGTTAGAAGAGAGGTTAGAAGAGAGGTTAAAAGAGAGAAGATAAGGGGGCTTATATAGCTAGTAGGGCTAATAGAGTAGGAGGTAACTAGGACCTTCTATAGAGATAGTATACTTATTTAAAAGATTTAAAAGAGGCTTAATTATACTAAGAGGTAGTAGCTAATAACTACTCTTCTCTTAATAACTACTCTCCCCTTATAATTATAAGAGGTAGTTATATAGTTAGTTTAGATATTGAGTTCGGAATTACGCCGCAGCCCCTTTGTAAAAAGACTATAACAAATTCACCTAGTTCGCAGGCATAATTTAGGAAATACTATATAGGTATTTTAACCTATACCCTCTACTAGTTAAGGAAAATAATATAGGAACCCTATATATTCCTACTACTCGCAAGTAAACCCTCTAAATATTATAAAGTCGGATACGCGCCGCACTAGGGCTAATTATATTAGAGCTGAACGGGCTACTAAGGCTCTCATAGCCTAGAAACGCCCTTGCTAAACCTTCTAGTAAGGTGCTATAAAAGCTACTATATAAGATAACTTCTTAACCTAAAAGGTCGACCTTCTAGTAAGGTGCTAAAGGTAAATACTACTATATAAGAGGTAACTCCTTAACTAAAGAGGTCTTTCCTAAGAGGTTCTTATAGCTAGAAGTATAAGAAGCTCTACTACTATAAGCAGGGCCTTATACCTCTCCCTCTTCCTTATCTAACCTATAATAAATCCTTAACTATATTAGCACAAGACCCTATATATAAAAACGCTAAGCCTGCGCGAGGTATACCCTTTAATACTAATAATATATAAAAGCTCGCTAGAGAGTTTAATATTAATATAATTAATAAAACCCGCTCCTTTTTTAACTACTCTATTATATATAGAGAGTATATTATTAATATAGCCCTTAAGAGGGCTCTTATTAATACCCTTAGAGGGGATATTTACTATTATATTATAACTAAGTAAGTAGACTTAGTAGTAGAAGCTAGGTAGGTTATTATATACCCTATAGAGTAGCCCTTCTTCGAGCAGGTCCTCCGCACTATTAAGGCAGAGGTAGCCCAGGCCCCTTAGGGGAATATTAATAAGTATAGCTTATGCTAACTGCTTTAATATAGAGAGAGCGTTGCTAACGACGGCATAGCTATTGCGAAGGCGTTAGCTAACCCAATTAAATAAGAGGACTATAAAGATAGTAACGACTTCTAGCGGATAAAGCGGTAATAGAGGTAGTATTAGCAGCGCGGGTAGTATATAAGAGGAAAAGTTAATAGTTTCGTAGTTTAAATCATTAAAAACTACGTTATTATTAATATAAAGTTAAAGATTATAAGGCTATAGGTATATATAAGTATAGCTATAGTTAGGAGAGTTATAATTACGTGACCGAAGGCTATGTATTATCAGGAGGCGCGGGGTTAGAAGGTCTATTGCACTTGAGCAGGTAAAATCACTATGCAGTGGCTAGAGGCCTTAGTTTAGATATAGTTTCCCTTCTAAGCTACTAACTACCTAGGTTTTAACTATCTTATAAAAATAAGCTATAAGGGTTTAAATCTAATAACTAGTAAGAAGGTATAGCTATTAATATAGATTAAGGAGGTATTCCTACTACTAATTTAGGATTTAGTATATAATCTAGTATAGGAATTATATTTAATAGGTTAGTAGTTACTTATAAGGCTAAACTAGAAGATATATTCTACGAAGTAGTAGTAACTACTAATAATGCTAAAGTAAGTATTAATAATATTAAAGCAGTTAGCGCTATAGATATTATAAGAGCGTCGGATAGTAAGTTAACTATTATTATAGGGTCCTTAGTATTAGTAGGTCCTATAGAGCCTACTTTAGTAGTAATAGTAGTAGCTATAGTAGCTATAACCGCGGCTTTGGATATAAAGCAACCTTAAGCGTCTCTTAGCTAATTAGCCCCTGATTAATAGACTATTCTACTAATATATAATATATAGGTTATTAGATATTATCTATAATATATAAACCTAAGGTTAAATCTCCTTAAGTAGTACGGATATTAGTTATATCTTAGCTAGAGTAACTAGGTAGAAAGGGGATAAGAGTATAGATAATATCTAACTTAATTAAATACTTAGGACCTAATAATTCTATTTAAAAGTAGTTATTATTATTATTGTTAATAGGGTAAAACTAAGATCTTAGAATTTATAATTATATTTAAGGTTAGATTTCTTACTCATAATATAAAATATTAATAATAAGGAATTTACTAAGAAGAAATCTAATTAAAATAGAAAGTAAAAGGGGGTTATATTATTATACAAAGAGCTAGGCTTTATAATAAAATAATAAATAAATATGGAACTACTTAAAATAAGTAAATATATATCTCTCTATAAAGCTAGGTATAATATATCTAGAGAGACTAATTATATAAGCAGGGGTCGCTAGAGGAGAAGGTACCCTAGCGGGGGCCTACCCCACGTCCCGTGACATAAATAGTCTGCTCAGAGGTGTTGCATTGTACTAGCAGGTTGCTATAATGCTCTAAGAAGCTGAAGTCGCCTATCACTGGGGCTAGACGCGTGGAGGTTGGGATCGTAAATGTCCTAGTACTCTGGCTTCATACCCGTAGCAAGACGTCCGATGCCAAGACCGGCTGCTCTTCTACCTATCATCACCGTCACACTCAGAGACCATTACCTGGCACGCTATAATTTGTCACCCTAGCCTGGTCGGCATCCTTATTGTCTTCAGTATTATTTATACAGTAGCGGAGTAAGGAAGAGCTAATAGCGAGCTTAATAAGAAAAAAGAACTGAAACGAAGAGCGGCTATGAGACGGTACATTATAATCTTGATTTTGAGGCGCCTCAGCAACGTATTTATAAATAATATCTGCTCTAGAAACAGCAACCTTTATATTCAATATCGAGATCTAAGTAAATAGATGAAATTCCTTCAAAATATAAAGGTACTAGCTGCTAGTTATTCTATGCTGGGCTGATCCTTAAGAGAGCTTAAAGAGGGTTCTGAGCATAAAGATAGGGTTATTACCCTTAACCTATAGTGCAAATCGTCTCAGCATCTCCATCTTAGATTCCGTCGCATACTAAAGACATTTGTCCTCATAACTCTTATCTACGGCTTCTAGTAACACTTCCTTCCGGCATCGCTATAGCCTGCCCTAACGATCTTTTCGTCTTAGGCAGCATTTCCACTAAACTCTACGTGAGTATCGTGATAACTACTCTTTTTAGCGAGTTACTAACTTTCCCATCACAGATGCAATATTCTGACTATAAAATCAGATAGCGCCATCGCTCTTGCGGATAGCGAACTCAACGGTCGAGGGCCGTGCAATGCCATAGAGATATGCTTATATCACCTAGGTGATTTTTTCATCTCGAGGTTTTATTATCTTAGGACGTTTTCGGGCTTCGTGACCGAGAACTTATCGCCCAGCATGTCACCCATGTCACCATAAGACCGGTACGTTATGCAAGGCATCATGTTCGTATGACACGGTGCAGCCCGCGCACCCGCGCTGGCGCGGGGTGACGGCCTGGGAGACTTAATAACGCGATAATACAGTGGATTGGAGCGTGCAGGAACAGAGTCTCCCTGATGATGGCCTGGTTAAAGGGCAGCTTCTCAAGGCCCTCGCACTTCAGGGGAGGCAAATCGGCACCGAGAACGCGGACTTGCTCCTGGTAGAGCTCCTCCAAGATGCACTAAGAGTGTCGCTACTGCTAGCTGCGTGTGGTTCAAACCAATGGCAGCAGGTCATGCGCCACGGGTAGTTCGTTGAGCTATTAGTTTCAATAATAAGCCTGTTTCGTGGGATATATGGTAAACTGTCGGTCACGCTCTGTGTGTAACCTGACTTTAACATATTATTGTAATTGAGTCGCTGACGAGTTTCCAGACTGGTAGATCATGCTTTAACTTTGGGTCTTGTAATATCGAGGAATCGGGATGAACATTATAACTATATCGCCATGGACGCCGCCTGCATTCTACCGACTCTCGCTCTTGATGCTGGGGACTATGACACCTTTATTCTACTAGAGAGTTCCGTTCCCCCTGAGTATTCCTTGTGAAATTTGCGTCGTAGATTAATAGAGGTGCTGCCTCAGCCGCCGTTTAAGAGCTGTTCTCAGCTAAGTTTGCTTAGCTAGAGGATTTCGAAAGACTTGTAGAGACGGAGGCTGTAATTCTTACTCGATTCGGCGTATCTTTTCCAGTATCGCCGATTAGCCTATCAATAGTGAGGTAATGCAGGCAGCGAAGAAAATGAAGAGGGTGAGCCAATATTGGAAGAATAGGTAGGCGTTCGTTCACGACTCTTTGCCTTCGTTATATTAGTGGGGCTATTCATCGTCGTTCGCTGGTATTTCTCTTCCTCGACCCCCGGGTCAGCTCACAATAGAAGTAGGAATAGCTATTATTTCCTGCGGACTTCAGGTGATAAGCGACCCCAGAATATCGCAGAAAAAATTAACCTTCTCTGGCTACTCTGTAATAATAATTGACTATGAATCGGTGAAGGTCTCTAGCGGGCGTTTTAACGGGCTCGGAGGCGGACTTTCTGGGAACTCTTTCTGCGGTAGTTATTAATGCTTCCCTTCTTAGGCGGTGAGGCTTTGTGCTCTTATGAAAGCTAGAACTGCGCGTGCTAGCCCTGACCGTCTCGGGTATCGCTTTAAGTAACCCCGTTTTTTCTTGCTTGTTAATAGCCCTGTTATTACTTGCTTTATAAATTCCGCTCTGCTAGCATTTTCCTCTTGAAGATCTTTCGGCTAGTCCTGAATTCCAGCAGGGCTACCTAGTGAATCCTTATGAGGATAGGTCTTCAGCCCTCAAAGCCTAATTAGGCTAAGTAAGAAAGATTATGGCCTGGAGTAGCATGAAATGTCGGATAACGCGGTGGAGGAGGCTAGATATAACTTTATCTGCGACGTAGAGGTTAAGGAAAAAGGTTTTAGTATTGTTCTATGTCTTTTTAGAGCTACTCCTTTGAAGGCGATGCTTGGATCCTGCTCTGCCTGTCTAATAATCGTTGCTATTATCTTTATCGTTGCTATGACGGTCTTCGTCTCTGTTAATTTTGGTGTTATAAAAGGGTCGCGAATTTTGGTACTTGAATCGTCTTATTGGGTTCTTATTGATTACTCGATCGTGGAGAGCTTTATATTATTGCTGCTTTGTTGAGAAACGTCCTATAGGGCTACATTTATAGTTACTAAAGAGCTTGATCTATTATAACGAGAGTAGCTATAACGTGGTTACTTATAACTATAGTTAGAGGAACGACCCCCGGAATAAGGTTACTCTAGAGCTAACGTTAGTTATATACTACGCTAGGAACGGGCGATACTAAAGGTATTATAATATACCCCCCTAGATATAGCTATAGCTAGAAAAGCGCCTAACTGCGTAATATCCCTTAAAATACCTAAATATAAAGCGGTATATTAATAAATAACCTATTAATAAGCCTATTAATAAAAGAGATAATAAAGTAAAGTCGTTTATATTAGGTATAAGTAAAGCGTAAATAGTCGCGGTTTTCTACCTTTATAATTATTACTATTATTATTATAATACCCTTTATTTACTAACTCTTACTAATAGTAGTAGAATCCGTTATCTCTTATTAGCTTAGGCAGGGTAGCTACTATTATATTAATTCTAAATAAAATAACCTAGCTGCCCTCCTACCTTCTTAACCCTCCCCTATATATAATATAATAACTATATATATACCTAACTTTAGTTCTAATAATAACCTTATTACGCGCGCGCGTATATACCTATAATATATAATAATCTTAAAGCTATTATAATATACTAATATATTTATAGATACCTCTTAAAAAGAAGATTAGTTAGGCTATAGCCCTTAAGAAGGCGCGCGCTACTAAAAGTAAGAGTAAAGCTAGGGGTAGAGGGGCGCGCCCTCCTCCCCTAGAGAGTAATAATAAGGTTATATATATATTATTCCTTTTTATTATTAATATATAATATACTAATATATTAAATAGCAAGTAGAAAGAAATAGAAGTAGCTTATAGGGGGTAGCTCTAAGGGTAAGGGTTTATAGCTTAAGAAGCCCTAGGGTTACCCCCCTAAGTAGTTTAAGAAGATAGCTCCTAGTAAGTTATAATCCTTTTATTACTATAACTATATATTAGAATATTACTAACCTCGTTATTATTATAATCCCTAAGGAGATAGATAAGGAGGAGGGTATTAGTAAAAGTAGTTTAAAGCCCCCTCCTAGCCCTCTTCTCCCTAGTAGAGGTATAGAGGTAGAGTAAGTACCCCTAATTAATAAGCGCTACTTTTAGTATATTTTAAATAAGCTCTTTAGCTTATTAGATAGAAGGTGCTCGCTTAGTATAGTAAGTAAGTATAACTATTATTATAAGGGTAAGGTGCCTTATTAATAGATAAGCGCCCCTATTACTATTATAGCTTGCTAATATACTAAAGCTAAGACTTTAGATAACCTAGTAGTTAGAAAGGTAAGGTTCTATACGCGCTTTATTTCTATAATTATCTTCTAATATAATATATAGACCCTCGCTTATTAGAGAGCTACGCTCTATAAGGCTATTACTACCTAGAAAGAGGAGATTAAAGTAGTAAAAAAGGGTAGTAATAGTAAGGGTTCGGGCAGGGCTTCTATAGTAATAAGTAGTTCTAGTATATATAGTATTATCGCTCTATTTCCCGCCCTAGTTCTATTTAGAACCCTAGTAGTTAGCGCGGGTATACCCGCACCTTATCTACCTACTAGTAACGTAGCTACTATAGTATGCTACGTAGTTAATAGTCTTATTAGTATGTATTTACTAGAGGTATTACTACCTTTATATAATATCCTACTAGATTAGTACGAGCGAATCCTCTAAGGGTAGGTAGTAGAAAATTAGCGTTTTAAAGTAGCCCTTTAGGGTATATTATATTCTTTTACTCCTATAGGAGTAACTTTAGGCTCCCTAGTTAATAAGCTATAAATTAATTAGAAATTAGGCGCTATTAGCCCTCCTATACTTATCTAGAGCATCCCTTATTTATTATAATTATTCTTTATATATCCTTTAGATTAAGGAGCGAATAGAACTTTTTAAATTTCTTATAGTTAAGAACCTTTATAAGACTATTAGCTAGTATATTATTCGTTAGTATATATACTACGCTAAATAATCCTTTAGTATATTCTTATTATAGCTATATATTCTAAATATTAATATACTATAGCTTAGTTAAGATCTATTCCTTTTTACCTACTATAAGACGAATTATCTATTAGTTATTATAATAAATCTTCTAGGTATTACTAAGTTTAAGAGCGATATCCCTAAATAGCCTCTAAAGAGTAATAATCTCCTTAGCTATATATTTAAGGCTTAGAAGCTCTGCTTCTATTATTTATATTATAACTATAGCTTATTAAGTAGCCTTCTATTAAATTAGTCCTCTAAAGAGCGAGACTCTATACCCTTAAGACGACTTCTATATCTCCTTATTATCTATAAATAAAGCGTCGCTTATAATTAGTAGTACCTATCTACCCCCCGAGTTACTAAAGTATATTACGAGGTAATAAGTATAATATAAGTACTATATAACCTAGTTAGTAGTAGTATAGTAATAAGGAGCGGGATTTATTAAGGATCCTAAGAGTAGAGAATATATAAAAGTAGTATTAGGTCGGATTATAATAGTAATATAGAGTATAGAGCTAATCTTCTCTTAGAAACTCTTTACCTCTAATAATATTACTACTATTTTACTCTTTAGGAGTAGTAGATTTAGAAGGGGGGTTACTAGTACTCTTAAGTCGAGTAAATTAAACTTCTTTATAACCCGCTTAATATATTAGTTATAGGAAAGGTAGATCTTTTATATAGCTTAGTTATAGATAACTCTAATTCTAAGATAGTACTTAACTAGGCTTTATTCTTTTAACTTATATATTTCCTTTAGGCTAGTAATTACCCTTTATACTACTTCTTTATAGTTCTTATAAAATAGGATAAGGAAGTTATTTATATAGAAGATAACGAGGACCCTCTTCTTAGTTCACTAGATAAGATATAGGTCTTTACTTATAGGTATAAGGCCTAAACGCTAAAGGGTTAAGGAGAACTCCTTATATTAGAGTAGTAGTATATCCCTTAGCCTATAGAGCGTATAGCGTAGTTTAATATACTTCCTAGCTTACTTAAAGCTATCTAGTAACTTATAAATAATTAGGTCTTTATTTAGATCTTAAGAGGCGTTTAGGAACGCGTTAATAATATTAAATTATTTAACTTCGAGGTTGAATTATATAGTAATTATTATTACTACCCTAAAGGTATAAGTAGCGAGGGTTACTATATAAGTCTATTTAAGGGGCGACTTCTCTTACTAATCGCCTCGAATATAGATCCTTGCTTTATACTAGTAGAGGATATTATCCTTATTAAATTTATAGGTAAATACCTACTTTAAAGGGATTAGTCTCTTTATTATTATCTCTTAATTAATAATACGCTATATATCTATCTATTATAATTTACCTATCTTAACCTTAGCTACTTCTTTAAAGCGAGTTTAGAGCGCTTATAGGAGGTTTAAAAGTTCCTTCTATAAGCAGGGTAGCTTAATAAGGTTATTAATAATAAGATATTTACGGATTATTATAGTTATATAAGCGGGTTTTATACTATAGATAGTAGTATAAACGTAGCTATAGAGTATATAGTGCTCTATATTAGCTTCTAAAAAGGCCTTCTACTAATTAGGTATAAAAGTCTTAAAGAAGCTAGATACCTACTCCTACTCTATATAATATTAGAGTAAAAACTAGTAACTAGAGCGGGATTTGCTTTCTACTATTCCTAGTTATAAGTTACTAGGCAGTAGATTATATAGTTATTAGCTTTAATGAGTTTAGCTATAGCCCTCCTAGTTATATACCTAGTTAGACCTCTATTTAATATTATCCCTCTCCTCTTTATCCTAATATAGCTATACTAGTAAATTTAAGGGCTTACTATCGAAAGGTTCGTTCTTATTACTCTTACCTACTTTAGAAATATATTATAAAGCAGGGAGTAGTTTAACTATAATATAATCCTCGATCTATTCCCCTTTAGAATTAACTTCCCTAATAGCGTTATATATATAATTCGTTTCTAGTATATACGCTATACCTACTACTCTATCTATTAGAGCTAGGCTTTTATCTAGCTCTAGTATAGGATTAGAGGATAATAGCTACCCCCCCTTCTAACCTACTTATCCCTTTAGAAGTTTTAAGATTCTTCTATTTAGAGACTTAGTTATAAGAATAAGGGTTAGTATAAGTAACTATTTAGTTATAAGTATTAATATAGCTTTATTCTTATCTATAACGCCTAGGATCTAAAGTTTAAAGTTAACTCGCGATATAGGCTCTTTAATCTCTTTTACTATCTTATAGATAACGTCTTCTAGGATAGCCTCTTTTACCTTATCCTTTATATAGAAAGTCTATTTCTTAAACGTTATATTCTATATAATAATAACTATTTATAATATAGGGATCTAGACCTTATATAGGTTATAGGCGTTTAGAATATATCCTACTAGGTATCTAATATATCCCCGTAGTATTACCTTAAAGTCTCTCTTATTAATTCCTCTCTCTTATTCCCTCTTAAGGGGGTATATATAGTAACTATAGGTATATATATATCCCTAGTAAGGGCGAAGGTTATAGGTTAGGGCTGCTCTATTATTAGGTTACTACTAGCGAAAGTATTAGTAGAACTATTCCTCTTTAATCTATAGTAGTGAACGCTAGTTATAGCGTTTAAGTAGGCTTATATTATAAAGCGTTATTATTACTAGTACTATCTCAGCCTATAGTTTTATAGGTAAGCTAGCTATAGCGAGTATCTTAATTATTTGAGTTATAACTTCCTAACTAGCCTATTCCCCTCTGCTATTTAGTTCCTTTATATATTAAGGGGTCGTTTTAACCTCTATTCCTTCTATACAGGTCTAATCCTTATATCCTATATAGCTTATAAGTAAAATTACTAACCTCTTAACGTCTTATCTAATCTTATAAATAGAAAGTCCCTTTTATTAATATACCTATTGCTTAAAGGTATATAGAGTAAGTATAATCCTACTATAGGTCTTATTAATATATAGAAATATGAAGAGTTAACTAGTATACTTATCCTTAATAATAAGGAGCTATTAGTTCTAGTTAAAGCCTTAAGGGTAGTTAAAGAGATCCTATATAATTCTATAGTAAGGGTATATTACTTTATCTTCTAATATTTATCTTAAAGTTACCTATTTAATATATATAACTACGTAGTATTAGTACTATAGGTATATCAGGCCTTTAATCCTTACCCCCTAAGCAGCGTATACTAGCTATACTAGAGCCTTAGGGCTAAGGTACCTACTTCTAAGGTACTAAAGCATCGTATTATCGCTCTAGTCTAGTAGTAGTATATAAGAGGTATACTTATATATTATAAGCACGTAGTTTATGTTATTAATAATAGTATTAATACTTCGGGGAATCTACTTAGGAATAGAGTATAAAGAATAAGGCTTATATTTAAGGAAGGCGAGGTTTACCTTCCTAATACGTTTCTTAATTATAACGCTATTCTTAGCCTCTAGCCACTGCATAGTGATTTTACCTGCTCAAGTGCAACAGACCTTCTAACTCCGCGCCTCCTAATAATACATAGCCTTCAGTCACGTGATCATAACCTAATAACCTCCTAAGTTGCCGACTACCTTTCCTAACCATAGCCGCACTTATACATACCCGTTAGTTAATAGCCTCACGATCTTTAACTTCATATCGATAATAACGTGGTTTTTAATTATTTAATAGACTACGAAACTATCGACTTCTCCTCTCGCGCACTACCCGCGCTGCTAATACCGCCTTTATTACCGCTTTATCCGCTAGAACTATACCGTTATTAGTAATGCTCTCTCTATTTAGCGCAAGCTATACTTACTAATATTCCCCTAAGAGGCCTAGGCTACCTCTGCCTTAATAGTATAGAGGACCTACTTAAAGAAGGGCTACTCTATAGGGTATATAATAACCCGCTTAGCTTCTACTACTAAGTCTACTTACTTAGCTATAATATAATAGTAAGTATCCCCTCTAGGGGTATTAATAAGAGCCCTCTTAAGGGCTATATTAAGAATACGCTCTCTATATATAATAAAGTAGTTAAAAAAGGAGCGGGTTTTATTAATTATATTAATACTAAACTCTCTAGCGAGCTCTTATATATTATTAGTATTAAAGGGTATACCTCGCGCAGGCTTAGCGTTTTTATATATAAGGTCTAGTATTAATATAGTTAAGGATTTATTATAGGTTATAGGGATAAGGAAGAGGGAGAGGCATAAGGCTCTGCTTATAATAGCAGAGCTTCTTATACTTCTAGCTATAAGAACCTCTTAGGAAAGACCTTTTTAGTTAAGGAGTTACCTCTTATATAGTAGCGTTTACCTTACTAGAAGGTCGACCTTTTAAGTTAAGGAGTTATCTTATATAGTAGCTTTTATAATACCTTTAGCACCTTGCTCGAAGGTTAACCTTTTAGGTTAAGGAGTTATCTTATATAGTAGCTTTGCTACGAGAGCCTTAGTAGCCCGTTTAGCTCTAATATAATTAGCCCTAGTATAGCGCGCGTCTAACTCTATATAAGGGTTTACTTGCGAGTAGTAGGAATATATAGGGTTCTTATATTATTTTCCTTAACTAGTAGAGGGTATAGGTTAAAATACCTATATAGTATTTCCCGAATTATACCTGCGAACTAGGTGAATTTATTATAGTCTTTTTGCAAAGGGGCTGCGGCGTAATTCCGAGCTTAATAACGCTATTCTTATAGGTTCTAAAGTAGAATATATAGTTATACCCTAAATACTAGATACCTATCTTTTAAAGTAGTGCTTTAGAGATAATATTAATATAAAAGTTCTCTATATATCCTATATTATAGAGCATAAGGTCCTCTATATTTATACTTTTTAAGCTATTAAGAGCGTTCTTAATAATCTAAGTGCTTTTTATTAAGCTCGGAATTACGCCGCAGCCCCTTCGCAAAAAGACTATAACAAATTTACCTAGTTTATAGGTATAATTCGGGAAATACTATGTAGGTATTTTAACTTATACCCTCTACTAGTTAAGGAAAATAATATAGGAACCCTATATATTCCTACTACTCGCAAGTAAACCCTTATATAAAGTCGGATACGCGCCGCACTAGGGCTAATTATATCAGAGCTAAATAAGCTACTAAGGCCCTTATAGCCTAGAAAAGCTACTATATAAGATAACTCCTTACCCTAAAAGGTTAACCTTCTAGTAAGGTACTAAAAGTACTATAAACGCTATTATATAAGAGGTAACTCCTTAACTAGAGAGGTCTTTCCTAAGAGGTTCTTATAGCTAGAAGCATAAGAAGCTCTGCTATTATAAGTAGGGCCTTATACCTCTCCCTTATCCTTATTCTTATCCCTTAATTATATTAATACTAGACCCTATATATAAATATACTAAGCCTAAGCGAGGTATACCCTTTAGTATAAATAATATAGAGGGGGTTACTAGAGAGTTTAGCCTCGATATAATTAATAA
>JAVHLU010002921.1:0-14618 GCA_036785755.1 Colletotrichum ledebouriae
AATAATACTAAAGCCCCCCCCCCCCCCCCCTTACTAAGTAAATATAAGATTAATAACTTAAAGATAAGAGAGAAGAAGAGAAGGGGAAAGAAGGTATTAAAATCGTAGTTATTAGCCCCTAGGGGGGATATTAGTAGACCCTTCTTAACCCCCCCTTTTTCCTAGAAAGGATTATTACTAATATTAGATTACTTTCTACTAAAGAGAAAAAGAAGGATACTTATAAAAAGGATTATATTAATTTTTATATCTAGATATATTTTAACTTTAGCTTTATAAACCTAGTTATATATTATTTATCTCGATTTCTTATTAAAACCTAACTAGCTTCTTATTCTCTTTTTTATTTTACCCCCCCCCCCTTATATATTATATAAATATATCTAGAAACCCTATTTTCCTACCTTAATTCGTAATATAAAGCCCTAAGTAGTCTATAATTTCTATAAGGTTAAACTCTAGAAGTAGCTCTATTATAAAAGGGTAATAAGAGTATATAAACCTAGCTTTAAGGTAATATTCCTAGGCCTATTAATAGTATTTATTATAAAGGAGCGAGAAGTTAAACTTAGCTATAGCTATAACTATAATATCTACTAGAATTTAGGACTATAAGATCTCCTTAATACTATTAAACTCTCTACTCCTCCTTACTTTATTATTATACTTAATTCTATAATTATAGCGCTTATAAATACTTAGATTATTATATAAGTAACTCTCTTAAGTTTTATAAAAGAAGTAGTTAGTATAAGGAGTACCTAGTATAGAGATATATTTAAAGTATAGTTTATAGATATAAATACTAGTTATAAGGTTCCTAGTAGTATAAGCCTACTCTTTATAATAGATATAGGGTATTATATTATAACTACTTTAGGATTAAATAAATAAACTATATATAGCTACTACGTGCTAAGAAACCTTTATCTCCTATAAGCTAGTAAGAAAAGTAATAGAGGTATAGATAAAGATTTAATAGTAGAATTCTCTAGACCTCTTAGTTACTTTAAATATTTATTTAAAGTCCTATTTACTAAGATAAGCCTTCTAGAAAGCTAGCCTTATTACCTTAGTAGTCTTATTAGAGAATATCTATAATATAAAGACTATCTCTAAGTATTTATTACTAGGGATATTAAGTTAAAGCTAAATAAGGCTTATAGCTACTTAAGAATTATAATTTTTAGCTAGAGGGTATAAGGAAGTTAAAAAGAAGGGAAGGAATACCTAAAGTTAGTTATTAGAGTACTAGATAAAAAGAGATATATTATTTTTCTTTATTTTAAGTATAGGGATATTAGGACTAAGGACCTAAAGGGTTACTACTAATAGGAGATAATAAGAGTAAGGTTAATTAGTATTTTTAATACTTAAGATAAGGAAGTTATAGTTAGCTATAATAAGAAGATATAGTTTATAAATATAAGAAAGAAAGTATAAAAGGGTTAAATAAAAATTAAAATAGCTAGGTAAAAGTAGTTATTATAAGAGGAGAAGTTAGTAATAGAGGATAGAAGAGGATATTTATTTAATTTATAACTAGACCGCTCGTTTTAATAGCTATTACTAACTATTATTTCCTTTATTCTTTCCCTATATATAACTACTCTAATTTACTATTCTATTTATTATAGGTTTTTTATCCTAAGTTTATTTTACTTTATTAAGGCTAAGGAGGGTAAGAGAGGGGAGTTAATTATTCTTTCTATAAGCTACTAATAAATTACTATATTATTAAAGTAATTAATAGATATAAAAACGTACTCCTTACCCCTTAAGCCTTCTAGTTTCTCTCTCTCTTATATATATATTATTTACTTTTAAGCTTAATCTATTTACTAACTATATAATATTAAATATTATACTATAGCTCCTCCTTTTCTTTAAATATTACTTCTATTTAGCTCTTTAGTTTATAAATTATTTATATTTTCCCCTTATTAACTTTTCTCTTATTATATTATAATAGGGAAAGTTATCTTTTATAATAATAAAGCGTTAGATATATAGATCTAGGAGTTAAGATCCTTAAACCTTCTTATTCTTAAAATTAGACTTTTAATAAAGCTTATATTTAATAAACTAAGTATAAGTAGGTTTTAAGTATAGGGATAAAATAATAGAGATATCCTAGGCTTTAGACCTCCTAATAAGCTTAGTTACTAGCTTTAGCTAATTAAATATAATACGCGCCCTCTACTTAGGAAGGATAATATCCCTAGTTAGATAGACCCTTTTAATATAGTATTAAAATATATCCTTATTAAGTATTAGAATAAGACCTTAGAAGTAGTAGAGAAAACGATTTACCCTTTATACTTATAATAAGTTATAGCTAGTATATTTAATACTATTAGTATACTTAAAATAGTAACTCTAATATATACTAGAGATATCTTAGTAGTTACTTACTATATTATAAGGCTTATTAAGCCTAGCTAATTACTCTACTATAAGATACTTAGAGGTATAGAAGATATTTTTAAAGATAGAGATATAAGGGATACTATAGTTATATAAATTAAAGCTAAGTCCCCTAATATACTTCTTATTTATCTATAAGTACCTAAGTCTACTAAAGTAGTTATTATAGGTTTACTAATTAACTTATAAGACGGGAGAAACTAGTTTTATAATAATTAGTAATTAAGGAGAGGAGCTAAAATATAACTATAAACTCTAATACTTATTACTAGGAGCTTTATATTAAGATATAAAGCTAAGGAAGTTTTAATAAGATAACTATACCTAATAGAACTTCGATATATAAACCCTCTACTATAGGCCTCTAGTCTCTACTTTATTAATTAGCTTAGGTCCTTTATATAAATTAGAAGCCTAATACCTCTAAAGTAGCTTATTAAGATAAGGTATTAAGCTTAGATTAATTATTTATTAAAGGCTTTTACTAATAAAATACCTCCTAAAGGATACTAGACCTAACTAAGGGTAGACTTCTGCGCGATTAATACTTTAAATTAAGAGAAAAAGATATTAGGAAAAGGATAGCTTAAGAAGATATTAAATATTAAATAGCTAAATATACCCCTTAATTTATAAACCTAGAGGTTTCCTCTCTAGATAGAATAGATATTAACCTATTAATACTTAAGGATACTAATTTATAGACTAATTTAATAGTTCTTACTAATCTAGAAGAGTTAGATAGAGAGGAAGGATTATTAAAAGAACTAAATATCTAGAACGCGAAAAGAAGGAATAACTATAAGAAGTAGAATAGGGATTATAACCTATAGTAACTAGCTAACTTTATAAAATATTTTAATTACCCTAGGTCTATAAAACTATTTATATCGCCCTAATTAGCCCCTACTACCCCGAGAGATATTATATTTAACCCTATTAATACCTTAGTAGTATTTAATATTATAAAACCTAAAGGGAACCCTATACTAAATAAAAATAAGCCTATACTAGTAGTCCTATAGTATATATAATAGAACTAAGAATCTATAAACTACTTAATAACCTAGTATAGAAGAGGGTTATCTATTATAACTTTAGCTTAGGTAGAATATTTATTAGACCTTTATAATATATAAGAAAAGCTTATAAGATAAGAGGAGTTAGATAATTTAGAGGTTATAGCCCTTTTTATATTTATAATTAAGGGCTACCCTTATAATATCTATACCCTAATCTATAAACTAGCTTAGTAACTTAGGAAAGAAATTAATAAGGCTTCTATAGAGCCTAAAAGAGTAGAGGCTAAGAATCTTTAGGATACTACTAGGGCCTTCTTTCTACTAAACTATAGTAATTATTACTAGGCTATAATCTTTATATTAACTAGCTACTACTTCTATTATAACTCTATATAGGACTAGAATAGCAATTAGCGCTTTATCGAGGCTATATAAGACCTTAATATATAGTATTATAAGATAGGAGCCCCTTAATAACTCCGAAAGCTCCTATTAATTAATACCTATATAGTTAATTTAGTTTAATAGAGGGATAGATTTATATATAGCTTCTAGTATATTAAATAAGCTAGAGCTCTAATTTAAGAAGGATTACTATCTCTACGTTTTAGTAGTATAACCTTAAGCGATACCGTATTATTCTCTAACTCTAAAATCCCCTTAGTTACTTAATATATATCTATAATTACTATAGAGTTTTATAACTTAACTATTAATAGTAATATAGCTCTACAGGATACCCTATTAAGCTAAGAAGACTTTAAGAAAATACTTTTCTTTCCTTTACGCCCTCCTACTCCTTTACCTATAGATAGTAATATAATAAACCTTAGAAATAATAATAATATTACGCTATTTCCTATAGTAAATATTTCTTAACTTATTTATAGATTATTAGTATTATCTAGGTCCGCTTTATCTAAAATACTAGATAATAAGCTTAAATACTTTAGATATTAGCTTTAGTTATAAGTCTTATAGATACTAAGTTATAATATAACTATTAAGCCACGCCTAAGAACTATACTTATAGATATATTATTATATCCTAAGAGGCCTAGTCTTTAAATAAGTATAACTATAGCTATATAGACTATATCTAGTAAAGAGTTAAGTAATAGGATTAGATTAAGTAGAATACGCCTAAGGAAGCGTATTATTATAACTTCTTATACTTAGTATAATAGGGTAGGTAGTTTTAGCTATACTAAGGATTAGAGTAAGATAAGGAGTATAATAAAGAGGAAGAAGTAGTAAGGTTATTATTAAGATATAACCTATAATAGAAAATAGTTAAACCTAAGGGACTTTTTTAATAATAAGATCGCCTACCTAGAAGATATTATTAATAGATTAGATCTATAAATAGAGTTTATTTACTATTTCTAGAAAGTAGTTTTATTTATTTTTTAAGACTCTCTTTTATAATATAATAAAGAGTCTTAAGGGAATAATTAAGATAAAATAAGATAGACTTAGCTATAGAACTTTTAGAAAACTCTCTTAGTATATAGACCTATTATAAGAAGACTATAGAGTAGAGCATAGAGGAGAGAAGTATAGCGGACTTTAGTATTATATATATATTACTATAATTAGTATCTTAATAATCCTATACCTCGTTTTTTAGTATTTTCTTAGCAAATTAGCACCTAATTTAGATTATCTCTTTTAATTAGATCTGCGAATTATTCTATATATCTTTTAAGCCTACTCTTAATATTCTTATCTATTTATAAGTAGAGCTATGTTATTTATTATCTTTCTAGTTCCTATTGGTTCTAGCCCTTTCTAATACTACCTATAAACCAATAGTAATACTAAGAGGTAGAACTAGGAGATATAAGCTATCCTATAGGTATTTATAACCTAGGTATAGGATAACTAGGGGTAGCTCTTACTTACTACTTAGCTAGCGCTCTATAATAAGGTTAGTAATATAACTAAGCTCTTACTATTATTCTTAGAATATAGGTACTATACTAACCCTATACCTATAGTAGATAATATAATAGAGGAGGCCCCCTCTAGGGATATAGTAGCTACCCTCCTAGTAATAAGGCTATAGGAGGTAGTAGACTTTATCTAAGTAAGTATTATAGCTACTTAATAGTATAGCGAGGAGAATATAAACTAGTATAGGATACCTATAGAGGAATATTAGGTAGGTAATAAGGTTTAACTTTTAATAACTAATTATAAAAGCCCTAAGCTTAGTAAGAAGCTATTATAGTTATATTATAAGTATATTATAGTTAAAGTCCTAAGCCTATATATTATTAAGTTAGATATACCTAGTAATATCTACCTAAGGTTCTATATAAACCTCCTCTAGAGGGTACTAGAGGACCCCTTACTTATATAAACAAGGATAAACCCCTAGCTACTACTAATTATAGCTAATAATAGTAAATTCGAGTAGTATATAGAGGAGATATATATAGCGTAATAGAAGGTAATTAAGCAAGGGCGGAGGCGCGAGGTCCTAGTTAAGTAGGAAAGGTATATAGAGCCTACCTAGGAGCTTATAGAGGTTATTATAGAGATTACTATATTAAATAGGTATAAAGCCCTATATAAGCTAGTTATAGATAATAATAGTAACCTAGCCTACGCCTAGGGGGGGGACTAGCTAGGAGGGGGGATAGTATTATAAGCTATACCTAGGTTAAGCCTACTTAAGCTACTACCTAGGTTTATTACCTTAAGGAGCTACTTAGGGCCTACCTATAGCTTACCTAGTTATTTCCTATAGACTAGCAAAATCTCTACTAGAGAGGAAAACTTCCCCTTTTCCTCTTTAGCTTAAATAAATAGTATTATAGCAACCTCCTATTAAATAAACTTAGGTCTAACCCCTCGTAGGTATTAACTTTATATTAGAGGTATCTCTTAATAATAACTTTAAGACTAAGCTTATCTAATTATATACTAACTCTAAGTTTTAGAGTAGAGTATATAAAATACTCTATAAAAAAGTAGATAATATAGACCTTAACTTCGTTATATATAATAGTCTCCTTTATTACATTAACCCTTATACTAATAAATAAAGGCTCTACGTTCTAAAAGAGTTAGTAACGCTACTTATTAAAGAGGCTTATAATAACTACTATTACTTTAGTAAGGAATAAACATAGAGAGATATTAATAAACACTTTTATATATTATATCTTAAATAATAAGTTAATAACTACGTAGTAAACTACCTATAATATAGAATAATAAATACGGAACGTTAACTACCGCTTAGCGTAATATAGCTAATATTAATACTAGCTATTCCCTTCTATATAATTACTATAGACTTTACTGTTAGACTTCCTAAAATACCTTTATAGTATTTAGGCTATAAAGTAGAGAACTTCCTACTTCTTAATATAGTACTTATTATAACTAATAAGTTCTCTAAAGTAATACTTCTTATCCTAGGTTACTTAATATATATTACTAAGACCTAGGGATACCTCCTTCTTTATAACCTCTAATATAGTAACTAGGGAATACTAAAAGCTATTATATCTAATTATAACTAGAAGTTCCTATTAAAGTTTTAGATTATATTATAAGCTAAATTATATACTAAATTAAGATTCTTAAGACTATATTATCCTTAAACTAATAATATTTAGAATATAAGAAATAAACTATTAAACTAGCTATTTATTACTTTCTTAACCTCGTTAATAATAACTAGGTAAAATTACTACTAAGCTTTTAATATAACCTTATTAACGCTTACTTATAAGTTATTAGTTATTTACTAAACTAAATCCTATATAATAGGAATACTAATAACGCGTTAAATATCTTAGGTAATACTAATCCTAAGATAAATTACGAAATCTTCTAAGAAGAAGCGAAAGTTTTAATTATAATAGCCTAGCTATATATAAAGGAATAGTATAATAAAAATATTATTTTATTATTTTTAAGCTACGTAACTAGGTATACCTTAAGATAAGATGAGGATATTGTTTAATAAGATAGCTAAACCTAAAGTATAGCTACTAATATATTTTATTTAAGGTCCTTAAATATATAAGTAAATTAGCCTCTGGCCAGTACATAGTGATTTTACCTGCTTAAGTGCAATAAACCTTCTAACTCCACGCCTCCTAATAATACATAGCCTTTAGTTACGTGATCCTTTCTTAACTATAGCCGCACTTATACGTACCTATTATAATAAATAGCCTCACGATCTTTAACTTTATATTAATAATAACGTGGTTTTTAATTATTTAATAGACTATAAAACTATTAACTTTTCCTCTCGCGCACTACCCGCGCTGCTAATACCGCCTCTATTACCGCCTCGTCCGCTAGTAGCTATGCCGTTATTAGCAACGCTCTCTCTATTAGTTAGCGCAAGCTATACTTACTAATATTCGCCTAGGCCGCCTAGGCTACCTCTACCTTAGTAATATAGAGGACCTGCTTAAAGAAGGGCTACTCTATAGGGTATATAATAACCTACTAAACTTCTATTACTAAGTTTATTTACTTAGCTTTAATATTATTACGCCTTATAGAGTCCCCTATAAGGATATTAAGGTAAGCCCTCTTAAGGGCTATACTAATAATACGCTCTTTATATATAATAGAGTAGTTAATAAAGGAGTAGGTTTTATTAATTATATTAAGGCTAAACTCTCTAGTAACCCCCTCTATATTATTTATACTAAAAGGCGTGCCTCGCTCGGGCTTAGCATATTTATATATAAGGTCTAGTACTAATATAGTTAAGGATTTATTATAAGTTATAGGTATACCTAGGACTTCGTAGATAAGGATAAGGAAGAGGGAGAGGTATAAGGCCCTGCTTATAGTAGCAGAGCTTCTTATACTTCTAGCTATAAGAACCTCTTAGGAAAGACCTCTTTAGTTAAGGAGTTACCTCTTATATAGTAGCGTTTACCTTACTAGAAGGTTAACCTTTTAAGTTAAGGAGTTATCTTATATAGTAGCTTTTATAGCACCTTATTAGACGGTTTAGCGAGGGCGTTACTATAAGAGCCTTAGTAGCCCGTTTAGCTCTAATATAATTAGCCCTAATATAGCGCGTATCCGACTTTATATAGTAATATTTAGAGGGTTTACTTATAAGTAGTAGGAATATATAGGGTTCCTATATTATTTTCCTTAACTAGTAGAGAGTATAGGTTAAAATACCTATATAGTGTTTCCCGAATTATACCTGCGAACTAGGTGAATTTGTTATAGTCTTTTTGCGAAGGGGCTGCGGCGTAATTCCGAGCTCAATAAGTAAGTTAGTATACTACCTCGATATTTTATTTAACATAAATTTTATCTAGTTATATCTATTATCTAGCTTATACTACTACTAGCCCCTAGTAGTAACTTATTTAACTATTAAGATAACTACTAAGGTTTAGTTAATATTAAGGAAGATAATAATATTTAGTAGCTTAAAGTATATATAAGTATTTTAAAATTAAAAGTATTCTTAAGAAGCGAACCCTTATATAAGGAAAGGTATAATATTTAGTTAAATAGAAAGGTTACTTATTAATATATACTATTTAAATAGATAAAAACGCTATAAATATAAATAAACTTATTACTATATTTAAAAGTAAGGAATAAGAGATAAAATAGCTCTATAGATAAGTATAAGCTTAAAGACCTATCTAATAGGGTATTAAACTAGTATTGAAGCCTAATAAAAGACTACTTAAGCGCTTAAGAGGAAAGCCTTAGAAGAACCTAGTAGAATAATAAGATATATATTATAAATAAGGAACCTATTACTTAAAGCGCCTTAAATAGATAAGTAAACTAGAAAGAGTATTATAACTAAGGCCTTATTATAAAATAAAGATATTTAATATACTTAGTATATTTAAGGGCTTTACCCTAATAATAGCGATATTTATATCTAGCTTATTAGTAAAGATAACTATATCTATCGCGCCTTCCCTCTTAAATACCTTCTACCCTTAGTACTATAAGAACTTTTATAAATATAACTACTCTCCTTGCTAAAAGGTTAATCCCTATTCTTATTTAACTAATAAGAAAAATTAGCACTTAATTATATATATATAAAATAAATTTATATTACTAGGTAACTCTATTAGTTATTATTAATACCCTTACCCGCCTAGAATTAAGCGGATTTTTCCCTCTATATATATATTTTATAGAAGAGTAGTAACGCCTTTATCCCTATTACTTTACTATTATTATACTTATATATATTATTTTATTACTATTATCCTCTCTTAGATATTAAAGACCCTTACTAACGCTCTATATTATTACGCGCTTAGCGCTACTAGAGTAACTTATATTATATATACCTAGGTATTACTTTATTATAAATAGATAACGCTCTAAATATAAACATATTAAGTATATTACCCTTAATTATATTTACTATTACCTACCTAATATTAAGATCCCTCATAAAAAGCTAGGATATTATATTTATAATTAGAAATCTTTAAGTATACCTTTAACTAAGAGACCTCATATTATAGAACTAGTTATAACGTTTCTAATACCTTATTTATTATCTACCTAGGTATTAATATATACCTTATTACCTAACTACTATTTATAAACCGAATTAAGTTCTATTACTAATTTCCTAATACTATTTTAAACCTTAAGTAGCTATCTCTCTATAATATTATATAGAACTCCCTTAAATATAACCTATATTATATTACTAATACTACTAGCTTACTTATTTCTATTAAGTCTAGAGAAACCTTAAGTAGAGATAATAAACTTATTACTACTAAATATAATTAAGCTAATAAACCTATTAAAGCTACTTAGCCTAAATAATCCCTTAATACTAGCTAACTTAACTAAGCTACTAACGCTACTAAGCACGCTAAACCTTAACTATTAACTAATATTAATATAACTAGTACTAGATTAACTCCTATTACTTAGAGTAAGACTAATAAGATAGCTACTCCTAAGAAGTAAGCTACTAGTATTAGTACTCTTAATATAATAAATACTATTAAGGCTATTAAGGGAATATAAGCTTATAATAAATATATTAGCTATATCTCTATCCTACTTAATAGATATAAAGAAACCTAGATCGCCCTAACTATAGCGCTCTCTAAGGGTTATATTACTAATACTAGCGTTATTACCCTTAACTTAGGCTAACGTATTAAGCTAGCTATTAATAAGTTTAGGTTTATTATAATAACTATCCCTAAGGGATTAATATAAGAAGCCTAGGCTTCCTTAGCCCTAAGTAAATACCTTATTACTAGGTTATTTACTAAGTATATAGTATTAGCTATAGGTCTAAATAATCGCCCTAATATTAACCCTTCCTTTAATATTAGCCCCTTTAATACCTCTAATACGCCTAGCGCTACTAAGACGCCTAATACTGCCTCTAGTATTAAGAAGATTATTATTACTAACTAGTAGTCCTATACTTATATCTCTAGCTTTTATTACCTTACCTGATCTAATATTAAGTTCCTAAATATATAGGAGGTAATTAATATATACTTTTAGTATATCTACTTCTTTAATATAACTAATATTATTACTACTTATTACGCTAAACGCCTTACTTTATATACCCTTATCTAGAATAGTATAATTATCCTTAGTTTATATATATATATCTATACTCTTAACTTATTTATAACTAAACGAATTATAAGTAACCTGGATTTTAGCGCTATATTACTATTCTCCATTATTAAGTAGATATTATAATACGAGTTTCTTAGTATATATACTAAGGGTAACGCGCACGTTAGTTAGGCTATAGTTAATAGTAATAATACTAGCGCTATCTACGCCCTTTTAGACCTTAATAACCCTAAGGCTATAGATATAGCTAACTTCTAATATAAATATACTACGGACCTTTAAGGCCTTTATATTAATATCGCCTCCCTCGCTACCTTAATTACTATAATTAAAAATAATAATATTACTAAGTTATACCTTAAGGTTAGTAATAAATCGCGCTACTAGTTCCTAGAGTAATATTAAGATAATACTTAACTAGCTACTACTTATAGCGTTAATATTAACTAACTTCTAGCTATTACTAAAGAGATTATTAAGAATAAGGATAAGGATTACTCTAACTTCCTAAAGATAGCTAATACTACGCTTAAGGCTCCCTTAGCTTAAAGTAGGATATAATAATATATATAGAATAGAAAAGAAGTAAGGTTACTTAAGGTTATTTATATATAATAGTATAGCTCTACTTATTAGCACGTTACTATAATAGGAGGTATGAATTAGATTTTATACTATATATCGCGGTTAATACCTTTCTCTTCTTATATAAGTAATTAATACTAAACGCGCTTAGCGCGTTTATCCCGCCTAAGGGCGCCTAACGCGTTTAACGCGTTAACGTACCTAAACGCAGTGAACCTTTATAAAAGGGCTTATCGCCTTTATAGAGAAAACCTTCGAATACTATAGATTTTTCACCTATATTTTTCGCCTACTACGTGGACCGTATTAATTATAAACCTAACGCTAATTATGCCTGCGAACTAGGTGAATTTGTTATAGTCTTTTTGCGAAGGGGCTGCGGCGTAATTCCGAACTCAATAAATATATTTAGATATATTTCTATTTCTAACTTAATAAGCTTTAGATATTATTTATTCTTTATTAACTCTAAGAGTTACTCTTAGTAATAGTAGATTAAAAAGTTAGTTATATTATATAAGGTCTATTTCTAATAGGGTATTAAAGCTCTCCTTAGACCCTAAAATAACCCTAAAGTAAGCTAGTATTATTAGCTTTATATAGTAATAATAAGCCTCTTAGAGATTAATATAAAAAGTAAATATATTACTATAGTAATAGAGATTATATATAAGCTAAATACATTCCTGTTATAACTCTATATATATTAATATGCCTTTAGGCTACTCTGAGGAAAATAAGGCTATTTTATAATAAGTAATTTATAAGTTAAATCTAATATTAATAGTATACCTTAGCTATTATATTTTACTTATATTATTAGCTATTTAGAATGTACTCTAGCTATAAATAAATATAGTTAAGGGAAGTTACTAGTATACGTATACCTATAGCAAAAGGCTTAATTTAAAGAAAGCTATTAATATATAGGTATTATACTATTACTATATTTATATTATATCTCTAATATAATAAGGCTTAAATTATTAACTAAGAGTATATTAATACTAAGTTAATTATATAAGTAATAAGAACCCTATTAAGCTTTTAAAACTAAAGTATTATTAAGTTCGGAATTACGCCGCAGCCCCTTCGCAAAAAGACTATAATAAATTCACCTAGTTCGCAAGTATAATTCGGGAAATACTATATAGGTATTTTAACCTATACCCTCTATTAGTTAAGGAAAATAATATAAGAACCCTATACGTTCCTATTACTTATAAGTAAACCCTCGTATAAAGTTAGATACGCGCTATACTAGGGCTAATTATATTAGAGCTAAACGGGTTACTAAGGCTCTTATAGCTAATAACGCCCTCGCTAAACCTTCTAGTAAGGTAAAAGCTACTATATAAGATAAGTCCTTAACCTAAAAGGTCGACCTTCTAGTAAGGTATTAAAAGTAAATACTACTATATAAGAGGCAACTCCTTAACTAAAGAGGTCTTTCCTAAGAGGTTCTTATAGCTAGAAGCATAAGAAGCTCTATTATTATAAGTAGGGCTTTATACCTCTCCCTCTTCCTTATCCTTATCCCTTCTTAGGAAAGACCTCTTTGGTTAAGGAGTCACCTCTCGTATAGTAGCGTTCGTAGCACCTTTAGCACCTTGCTAGAAGGTTAACCTTTTGGGTTAAGAAGTTATCTCATATAGTAGCTTTTACCTTACTAGAAGGTTTAGCGAGGGCGTTTCTAGGCTATAAGAGCCTTAGTAGCCTATTTAGCTCTAATATAATTAGCCCTAGTGCGGCGCGCGTCTAACTTTATATAGTAATATTTAGAGGGTTTACTTATGAGTAATAGGAACGTATAGGGTTCCTATATTATTTTCCTTAACTAGTAGAGGGTATAAGTTAAAATACCTATATAGTATTTCCTAAATTATACCTGCGAACTAGGTGAATTTATTATAGTCTTTTTGCGAAGGGGCTGCGGCGTAATTCCGAACTCAATCCTTATCCCTTAACTATATTAATACTAGACCCTATATATATATATATATACTAAGCTTAAGTAAGGCACGCCCTTTAGTATAAATAACGCAGAGGGGGTCGCTAGAGAGTTTAGCCTTAATATAATTAATAAAACCCGCTCCTTTATTAACTACTCTACTATATATAGAGAGTATATTATTAATATAGCCCTTAAGAGGGCTTACTTTAATACCCCTATAGGGGACTCTATAAGGCGTAATAATATTAAAGCTAAATAAGTAAACTTAATAGTAGAAGTTTAGTAGGTTATTACGCACCCTATAGAGTAGCCCTTCTTCGAGCAGGTCCTCCGTATTGCTAAGATAGAGGCGGCCCTAGCGGCACTAAAGTATTATAATAAGAGCCTAAGTAAGCTTAATACCTCGGAATTATAAGTTAATTATAATTATAATATAATATTTATTTAATTCTAATAGGTTAAAAATAAGCTTCCTAAGGTTAATAAACGTCTTAAGGTTATAAGGTAATTATTATTAAAGATATACTCCTAAACGCTTTATTATCTAATATACCTATACGTTCCTAGTATAAGTTACTTAGTATTTAAGCGTAGTAAAAGTAAGTTAGTAAGTTAGTAAGTTATGATAGGAATATAATAATAATATTATATAGATATAATTATATAAGTATAATAAGTAACTTATAAGGACCTTCTAAGCGTTATTAATAAAATAATTATTTAATTAATTATAAGCTAGATAATAAGCTTATTATTAAATTAGAGCTATAGAATACTTAGATTTAGAAGCTTAGAATACTACTTAAAATATAAAAGTAGTAAAAGTAGGGGTTTTTATTATACTTTTATTATATTTTTATTATATTTATACTATATTTATATTATATTTAAAGTTTATTCTAATCTCTTTATAGCTTATATTTTTTATACTTCTTCTCTAAATATATTCTATATTAAATAATCTAAAATATTAATTAAATAAAGATCTAGGTATTATAATACTCTAGCCTTAGAGTAGTTAGTAT
>JAVHLU010002922.1:0-14606 GCA_036785755.1 Colletotrichum ledebouriae
TAATACCTAAAATAAGGAAGTTATAATTAGCTATAATAAGAAGATATAATTTATAGATATAAGAGAGAAAGTATAAAGGGGTTAAATAAAGATTAAAATAGCTAGCTAAAAGTAGTTATTATAAGGGAGAGAAGTTAATAATAGAGGATAGAGGAGAATATTTAGTTAATTTATAACTAAGCTACTCGTTTTAATAGCTATTACTAATTATTATTTCCTTTATTCTTTCCCTATATATAACTACCCTAATTTACTATTCTATTTATTATATGTTTTTAATCCTAAGTTCGTTTTATTTTATTAAGGCTAAGGAGGGTAAGGGAGGAGAGTTAATTATTCTTTCTATAGGCTACTAATAAATTACTATATTATTAAAGTAATTAATAGATATAAAAATATACTCCTTACCCTTTAAGCCCTCTAGTTTCTCTCTCCCTTTTATATATATTATTTATTTTTAAACTTAGTTTATTTACTAACTATATAATATTAACTACTATACTATAGCTCCTTCTTTTCTTTAAATATTACTTCTATTTAGCTCTTTAGTCTATATATTACTCGCGCTTTCCCCTTATTAACCTTTCTCCTAATATATTATAATAAGGAAAGTTATCTTTTATAATAATAAAGTATTAGATATATAGATCTAGGAGTTAAGATCTTTAAACCTTCCTATCCTTAAAATTAGACTGTTAATAGAGCTTATATTTAATAAACTAATTATAAGTAGGTTTTAAGTATAGAGATAAAATAATAGAGATATCTTAGGCTTTAAACCTCCTAATAAGCTTAGTTACTAGCTTTAGCTAATTAAATATAGTATATACCCTCTACCTAGGATAGATACTATCCCTAGTTAAATAGACCCTTTTAATATAGTATTAAAATATATCCTTATTCAATATTAGAATAAGACCTTAGAAGTAATAGAGGAGATAATTTACCCCTTATACTTATAGTAAGTTATAGCTAGTATATTTAATACTATTAGTATACTTAAGATAGTAACTCTAATATATACTAAGGATATCTTAGTAGTTACTTGCTATATTACGAGGCTTACTAAGCCTAGCTAACTACTCTATTATAAGATAGATAGAGATATAAGGGATACTATAGTTACCTAAATTAAAGCTAAATCCCCTAATATACTCCTTATTTATTTATAAGCGCCTAAGTTTATTAACGTAGTTATTATAGGTCTACTAATTAACTGATAAGATAGAAGAAACTAGTTTTATAATAATTAGTAATTAAGGAGAGGAGCTAAAAAATAATTATAAACTCTAATATTTATTACTAAGAGCTTTCTACTAAAATATAAAGCTAAGGAAGTTTTAATAAGATAACTATACCTAGTAGAACTTTAATATATAAACCCTCTACTATAAGCCTCTAGCCTCTACTTTATTAATTAGCTTAAGTCCTTTATATATATTAGAAGCTTAATACCTCTAAAGTAGCCTATTAAGATAAGGTATTAAGCTTAGATTAATTATTTATTAAAGGCTTTTACTAATAAAATACCTCCTAAAGGATACTAGACCTAACTAAGGGTAAATAGAATTTTATATAATTAATACTTCAAATTAAGAGATAAAGATATTAAGAAAAGGATAGCTTAAGAAGATATTAAATATTAAATAGCTAAGTATACCTCTTGATTTATAAACCTAGAGGTTTCCTCTCTAAATAGGATAGATATCGACCTATTAGTACTTATAAATACTAACTTATAAATTAGTCTAATAGTTCTTACTAATCTAAAAGAATTAGATAGAGAGGAAGGATTATTAAAAGAACTAAATATTTAGAATATAGAAAGAAGGAATAACTTTAAGAAGTAAAAGAGGGATTATAACTTATAGTAACTAGCTAGCTTTATAAGATATCTTAACTACCCTAGGTTTATAAAACTATTTATATCGCTCTACTTAGCCCCTATTACCCTAAGAGATATTATACTTAGCCCTACTAATACCTTAGTAGGATTTATTACTATAAGACTTAAAGGGAACCCTATACTAAATAAAGATAAGCCTATACTAGTAGTCCTATAGTATATATAATAAAACTAAGAATCTGCGAATTACTTAATAACCTAGTATAGAAAAGGGTTATCTATTATAACTTTAGCCTAGGTAGAATATTTATTAGACTTTTATAATATATAAGGGAAGCTAATAAGATAAGAGAACTTAGATAATTTAGAGGTTATAGCCCTTTTTATATTTATAATTAAGGGCTACCCTTATAATATCTATACCCTAATGGCCTCTAGCTACTGCATAGTGATTTTACCTACTTAAGTGCAACAGACCTTCTAACTCCGCGCCTCCTAACAATATATAGCCTTCGGTCACGTGATTATAACTCTCCTAACTATAGCCGCACTTATATATACCTATTAATAGCCTCACGACCTTTAACTTTATGTTAATAATAACGTAGTTTTTAATTATCTAAACTACGAAACTATTAACCTTTCCTCTCGCGTACTACCCGCGCTGCTAATACCGCCTCTATTACCGCTTTATCTACTAGAAGTCGTTACTATCTTTATAGTCCTCTTATTTAATCGGGTTAGCTAACGCCTTCGCAGCTATGCTATTATTAGCAACGCTCTCTCTATATTAAAGTAGTTAGTATAAGCTATACTTACTAACGTTCGCCTAAGCCGCCTAGGCTACCTCTACCTTAGTAATATAGAGGACCTGCTTAAAGAAGGGCTACTCTATAAGGTATATAATAACTTATTAAACTTCTACTACTAAGTTTACTTACTTAGCTCTAATACTATTATACCTTATAGAGTCCCCTATAGGGGTATTAAGGTAAGCCCTCTTAAGGGCTATACTAATAATTCGCTCTCTATATATAGTAGAGTAATTAATAAAGGAGAAGGTTTTATTAATTATATCGAGGCTAAACTCTCTAGTAATCCCCTCTATATTATTTATACTAAAGGGCATACCTCGCTTAGGCTTAGCGTATTTATATATAGGGTTTAGTACTAATATAGTTAAGGATTTATTATAGGTTATAGGGATAAGGATAAGGATAAGGGAGAGGTATAAGGCCCTGCTCGCAAAGCTTCTTATACTTCTAGCTATAAGAACCTCTTAGGAAGGACCTCTCTAGTTAAGGAGTTACCTCTTATATAGTAGTATTCATAGTACTTTTAGTACCTTACTAGAAGGCTAACCTTTTAGGTTAAGGAGTTATCTTATATAGTAGCTTTTATAGTATCTTACTAGAAGGTTTAGCGAGGGTATTACTACGAGAGCCTTAGTAGCCTGTTTAGCTCTAATATAATTAGCCCTAGTACTACGCGCATCCGACTTTATGCGAGGGTTTACTTATAAGTAGTAGGAATATATAGGGTTCCTATATTATTTTCCTTAACTAGTAGAGGGTATAGGTTAAAATACCTATATAATATTTCCCGAATTATACCCGCGAACTAGGTGAATTTATTATAGTCTTTTTGCGAAGGGGCTGCGGCGTAATTCCGAGCTTAATCTATACCCTAATCTATAAGCTAGCCTAGTAACCTAGGAAACAAATTAATAAGGCTTCAATAGAGCTTAAAAGAGTAGAAGTAAAGAATCTCTAAAATACTACTAGGGCCCTCTTTCTACTAAACTATAGTAATTATTACTAGGCTGCGATCTTTATAAATTAGGTAACTAGCTACTACTTCTATTATAACTCCATATAGGACTATAATAGTAATTAGCACTTTATCGAGGCTATATAAGACCTTAATACGTAGTATTATAAGATAAGAGCCCCTCTATAACTCTAAAAGCTCTTATTAATTAATACCTATATAGTTAATTTAGTTTAGTAGAACGATAGATTTATATATAGCTTCTAATATATTAAATAGGCTAGAGCTCTAATTTAAGAAGAATTACTATCTCTACGTTCTAGTAGTATAACCTTAAGTAATAGCGTATTATTCTCTAACTCTAAAACCCCTTTAGTTACTTAATATATATCTATAATTACTATAGAGTTTTATAACTTAACTATTAATAATAGTATAGCTCTATAAGATACCCTATTAAGCTAAGAAGACTTTAAGAAAGTACCTTTCTTCCCTTTATACCTTCCTACTCCTTTACTTATAAATAATAATATAATAAACTTTAGAAATAATAATAATATTACGCTATCTTCTATAGTAGATATTCCTTAACCTATTTATAAATTATTAGTACTATCTAGGTCTACTTTATCTAAAATACTAGATAATAAGCTTAAATACCTTAGATATTAGCTTTAGTTATAGGTCTTATAAACGCTAAGTTATAATATAACTATTAAGTAATACCTAAGAACTATACTTATAGATATACTATTATATCCTGAGAGGCCTAGTCCTTTAAATAAATATAATTATAGCTATATAGATTATATCTAGTAGAGAGTTAACTAGTAGCATTAGATTAAGTAGAATATACCTAAGGGAGTATATTATTATAACTTCTCACGCTTAGTATAATAAGGCGGGTAGTTTTAGCTATACTAAGGATTAGAATAAGATAAGGAGTATAATAAAGAGAAAGAGGTAGTAAGGCTATTATTAAAATATAACTTATAATAGAAGATAGTTAAACCTAAGGGACCTTCTTAATAATAAGATCGCTTACCTAGAAGATATTATTAATAAATTAGATTTATAAATAGATTTTATTTACTATTTCTATAAAGTAGTTTTATTTATTTTTAAGACTCTCTTTTATTATATTATAAAGAGTCTCGAGGGGATAATTAGAATAGGATAAGAGAGATATAGCTATATAACATTTAGAAAACTCCCTTAGTATATAGACCTATTATAGGAAGACTATAAAGTAGAGCGTAGAAAAGAGGAGTATAATAGACTAGAGGATAGTAAATATATTATTATAATTAATACCTTAATAACCCTATACCTCGTTTTTTTAGTATTTTCTCAGTAAATCTACGCCTAATTTAGATAATCCCCTTTAATTAGATCTGCGAATTATTTTATATATCTTTTAAGCCTACTCTTAATATTCTTACCCGTTTATAGGTAGAGCTATATTATTTATTATCTTTCTAGTTCCTATCGGTTCTAGCCCTTTCTAGTATGCTTGCTAAAATAACAGTGCTAGAAAGTATTAATACGTGGGAAATAATCCCTAAACTATCTATAAATAATAATAATTAAAATAACTACAATATAAATATATTACGCGGTAGATAGGTATATACTTTAAAAACTAATAATAAAGGGGGAATACTACGTTATAAGGCTAGATAGGGAGTACAAGGGTTTAATCAATATATAGGTATAGATTACCTAGAGACCTTTAGTACTACCTATAAGCCTGAAAGCTATAGGTTTCTGTTAGATTATTATATATATAATAACTAGAATATATAGCAGTATAACGTCTCTAATGTCTTTATATATGCAGAGGTAGATAAAGAGATATATATAAAACTACCTACTAGTTTTATTTATAATCAAAAATAGAAAGAACTAGAACTTAATAATAATAATTCCCCTATAAATAATAATAATAATACCTATATATTAAAGCTTAAAAAGGCCTTATACGGTCTAAAGCAAAGCCCACGTCTATAGTATAAACCCCTACGGTCACTATTAACTAATATAGGCTTTAGGGTTTCACCTTACGATAAGGCTCTATTAATATTATATAATAATACTAAAAAGGCAATTATAGCGTACTATATAGACGATATGCTTATAGGCGTGCCTAATAATAGTATAACTAAATATATATATACCTCTTTATTAAAGAGTATTAACATAAATCCTATAGGGGTACCTAGTAAGTTTCTAGGTTATGAAATAACTATAGACCGTATAAATAAAGCTTTATATATATATTAAAGCCAATATAATAATAGAATTATTAGTAGGTATAATAAAAAACATATATATGCAGCTGAAATACCTCTGGATAATAATATAAAACTATATAATAATAAAGACAAAGCAAGGCTAGAAGATATAACTATATACTAATAGCAAATAGGAGCTTTACTTTATTTAGCCCTAAAGGCTAGGCTTGATATAGCTTTAGCTATTACTACTTGTGCTAGATATATGAGTAACCTATCTAAAGAGCACTTTATAGCTCTAGATAAAATATAGGGTTATCTTAATAAATATCCTAATCTAGGATTATATTATAACTATAACAATAATTAACTATATAATAATGAAATATTATTATTGGGTTTTCAGACTCTAATTAGGCTAGAGACCTAAATAATAGAAAGTCTATAACTAGCTATATTGAGTTCGGAATTACGCCGCAGCCCCTTCGTAAAAAGACTATAATAAATTTACCTAGTTCGCAAGCATAATTCGGGAAATACTATATAGGTATTTTAACCTATACCCTCTACTAGTTAAGGAAAATAATATAGGAACCCTATATATTCCTACTACTTATAAGTAAACCCTCTAAACATTATAAAGTTAGATACGCGCCGCACTAGGGCTAATTATATTAGAGCTGAATAAGCTACTAAGGCTCTTATAGTAACGCCCTCGCTAAACGTTCTAGTAAGGTGCTATAAAAGCTACTATATAAGATAACTCCTTAACCTAAAAGGTCGACCTTCTAATAAGGTATTATAAATACTACTATATAAGAGGTAACTCCTTAACTAAAGAGGTCTTTCCTAAGAGGTTCTTATAGCTAGAAGTATAAGAAGCTTTACTATAAGTAGGGCCTTATACCTCTCCCTCTTCCTTATTCTTATCTCTTAACTATATTAATACTAGACCCTATATATAAATATACTAAGCCTAAGCAAGGCATGCTTTTTAATATAAGTAATATAGAAGGGGTTACTAGAGAGTTTAGTCTTAATATAATTAATAAAACCCGCTCTTTTATTAACTACTTTACTATATATAGAGAGCGTATTATCAATATAGCCCTTAAGAGGGCTTACCTTAATACCCCTATAGGGGACTCTATAAGGTGTAATAGTATTAAAGCTAAGTAAGTAAACTTAGTAGTAGAAGTTTAGTAGGTTGTTATATACCCTATAGAGTAGCTCTTCTTTAGGCAGGTCCTCTATATTACTAAGGTAGAGGTAGCCTAGGCGGCCTAGGCTACTATTAGTAAGTACGGCTTACGCTAACTAATAGAGAGAGCGTTGCTAATAATAGTATAGCTAGCGGATAAAGCAGTAATAGAGGTAGTATTAGTAGCGCGGGTAGTGCGCGAGAGGAAAAGTCGATAGTTTTATAGTCTATTAAATAATTAAAAACTATGTTATTATTAATATAAAGTTAAAGATCGTGAGGCTATACGTATATATAAGTACAGCTATAGTTAGGAAAGTTATAATTACGTGACAAAAGGCTATATATTGTTAGGAGGCGCGGAGTTAGAAGGTCTATTGCACTTGAGCAGGTAAAATCACTATGCAGTGGCTAGAGGCCATAACTAGCTATATATTTACTTTTAGCTTATATAATATAATAAGCTAGAATACTAGAAAAAAAAAGACAGTTGCTTCAAGCAGCTATAAAGCTAAATACATAGCTCTAACTAAGTCTATAAAAGAAGCTATATACTTATATATTAACTATAACTATATATATAAAGTTCTAGAAAATAAGGCTTTAGAAAAGCTTAAGATATTAATAGATAATAAAGTAGCTTAAAAGCTAGCCCAGAGTCTAGAACTTTATAAAAAGGTTAAGTATATTAATATAAAATATTATTCTATAAGAGATAATATTATAGTAGAAAAGGTATTCTTATATCACGTTAATACAAAAGATAATATAGCGGATATATTAACTAAAACGCTATTAAAAGTACTTTTTTACTTCATAAAAATTACTTATGATATATCTATAAAGAGCTTTTTACTAGATTATAATAAACCTACAAATAAATATAATAGAAATACCAAGGACTCGATTATTAAAAGAGTTGATAAATGATAATAATATCTGAGTTTCCCTATAAATAATAAATAATAAGTAAATAACTAGACTTTTCCAACAAAGGGGTTTCTAGTATAAATATCTCTATAAAAACTAATATTTTCCTATATGGGTTTCCAGTATAACAACCCCTAAATATAAAGTCTCTTAAGAAAGTAAGCTATATATATATATACCTTAAGAGCGGGTATACGAGATTATATAAGAGATTATACTATGAATAAGAATAATAATATAAGAGCTATATAATAGAGGTTGATTACGTAATATAGTATATTATAGTGTTATTGGTACTTGTAAGCACGGCTATGTGAATAGAAAGAGAGGTAGAAAAGTCCCCGTGATAATATAGATATATATTAGGTAGGGAATAATATAATAGAGTGGTCCTTCTGGTTTATTGTATAATATTGAAATAGAGGGAATAATATAGTTATAAATAATAATACATTTCATATATTAATACGTTAGGAACTAGGTCTAAAGAGCTAGGGGAAAAGGTAGGTATTAATAATTGATATCCTCCTAATCCCTCGGAAGGCTTAGGAGTACTAATAAAGTATAATATAGTTAGTTTAAACGGAATATAGCTAGTTTTAGCTAGTTTAAACCCTATATATCGGATTAATATATAAAGCCTTCTGAGCCAAATCTTAATAGATTTAGGTAAACCTTAAGTTCTAATTTTATCTTATTATCCTAGATAAAGCTATAACCCCTTATTATATAGTATATAGCTATATACCGTTCGATGCGAAATAAGATAAGGATTCTAAATATATCCTTTGTTTTTCTTATACCTTTGACGGTTATAGAGATATAGAGCTATAAAGATAAAGTCTAATTCTATTTCCTATATAGCCCCTTAAGGTATATATATTTTTAAATATATTATACCTTACTACTAGGAAGTAGATAGGAATATAAGAATAAGAGTAGGTATTATAAGGGAACAAAAAAACAAAACCTCATAGTAGTAAATATTAAAAAATAAACAATAAAGCGTATTATAAGGGAAAACCTCTAATAATTTAATTTAATATCTAATATATATATATATATTAGTATTATTAGGTATAGGTAAAAAACCCTTAGGTATAATATTTACTCTAGTCTTAACTAGCTCTAGAATGTTTTTTCTAATAGGCTTAGTTAATATATTAGCTATATTATCTTTAGATTTAACATAGAATAATTCTATAAAATTATTCTATATAGTATTTCTACTAAAATAGTATTTTATACTAATATGCTTAGCTTCTTTCTAAAATTCTAGATTCCTTACTAGCTTTTAAGCTACTTAGTTATCTATTAAGACTTTTAGCTTTTAAATAGGAATATTTATAGAAGCTTTATTTATAATAAATTCATCGCTATTATATAGGTAAATAGCTTCCTTAATAGCTTCTACTAAAGCTATATATTTATATTTGCAGGTACTTAAAGCAACTATCTTTTGCTGTATAATATTCTAGCTTATAATATTATATAAGCTTGAATAAAAGATACAGCCTGAAGTAGACCTTCTATCTTCTACATCTCTAGCCTAGCTTAAATCTAAAACTCCGATAATATTAAAATTAGTTTTATTATTATAGTTATAATATACACCTAAGTCTAGGTATTTATTTCAATGTACCTAAATTCGGTTTAATACAATAATATAATCCTTAGAGGGATTACTTATATATCTTATATATTAATTAACTAGATAAGTTATATTAGGTCTAGGTTTTAAGGCTATATATAGAAGGGCTCCTAATTATTATTAATATATAGTTATATCTTCTTTAGAAGCAGTCTCTTTATTAGAAATCAAATATTCTATATTTCTATATAGGGTTATAATTAGATATAATTTAGTTTTATTATACATATTTAGTATTTTATACATATGTTAGGTTTAATATATATATAAGGCTTTATTTTTCCTATTCATACTAATCTCATTTCTAAGAAAGGTAGTAGGAACCCCTAGTTTTTTGATTTTAATATACTTTAAAGTATTACTATAGATATAATCTATAGCTCTTTAATTTATAGCAATAGCTAATATATTATCTATATAACAAGTTAATATAGCTTTATATACTTTAGTATTTAAAATAAATATTGCTTTATTATATAGCGAAACTATAAAGCATATACTTAATAATACTTCTTTTAAGTATTTATACTATAATCGAGGGCTTTGCTTTAAACTATAGAATACTTTCTTAAGCTTATAAACTAAATTAGTTTCTTTATAGTTATTTTCGGAGGATTCTAGTTTCCTAGTTTCATTATTATATATAAAGCTAGTACGTATTTTAATATAGATTTCTTTATCTATATTAGTATAAATAAATACTAGAGTAACGTTAAATTATTCTATAACCTAGTCTAAATCTATAGCTATATTTAATAATAGCCTATAGCGTTTAGGTCTGCAGGTAGTACTAAAGGTTTCAAAATAATTAATACCTATATATTAATTAAATCCTTATACTACCTAGCAGGCTTTATACCTAATAGGTATATTGTTAGTAGTATATTTAATTTTATAAACCTATCTACTACCTAGTATATAGTTATTATAGTTAGGATCAATTATAGTCTAAGTCTTGTATTTATATAAATTAGACATCTCCTCTTCTATAGCCTAAATCTATTTAGATTTATTATCTAAATTTATAGCTTATTTCTAGGTAGAGGGTTCTAATAAGGTATTTATACCTAATATAACTAAGGTACTTTTATTATAGTTATAAGCAGATAAAGTATCCTTTATTTAAGGGTAATCTTTTATAGTATAAAGTATACTTTCTTCTTCTTCTACCTATTTATAGTCTTTAAAATCCTCAGGTAAGTTATAGGGGATTTTAATAGTTAATTTAGACTTATTACTAGTATTATTATTACTAGTATTACTATTATTAGTAAGACTTTTATTATTTGTAATATCTTTATCTTCTGGATTCAGACTTAGATTATTATCCTAGTTATTATAAGAACCGCTAAGGTTATGTGGATTATTATTTATTGTATTATTTGAAGATAAAACCCTATTTTTATATATTATTATATCTCTAACCTATATAGCTTTTCTTTCAGCTATATTATATACTTTATAGCTATTAGATCTATAGTTAACTAGTATAGCTTTAATAGCTCTATTATCTAGTTTATTTAGATTAGGATCTTTATTTTTATAATAGTATATATTAACCTATGTTTTAAAATAGGATACATTAGGTTTAGTATTATTCTTTTAATTCATATAGGGCTTCATCATTTATACTCCTATAAGGAGTTCTATTATATATATAGACAGTAGCTAAAAAGGCTTCTCCCTATAGGTAGTTAGGTTAAGTTCGAAATTACGCCGCAGCCCCTTCGCAAAAAGACTATAATAAATTCACCTAGTTTATAAGTATAATTCGGGAAATACTATATAGGTATTTTGACCTATACCCTCTACTAGTTAAGGAAAATAATATAAGAACCCTATATATTCCTACTACTTATAAGCAAACCCTCTAAATATTACTATATAAAGTCGGATGCGCGCTATACTAGGGCTAATTATATTAGAGCTAAACAGGCTACTAAGGCTCTTATAATAACACCCTCGCTAAACCTTCTAGTAAGGTGCTATAAAAGCTACTATATAAGATAACTCCTTAACCTAAAAGGTCGACCTTTTAGTAAGATACTAAAGGTAAAAGTTACTATATAAAATAACTCCTTAACCTAAAAGGTTAACCTTCTAGTAAGGTATTAAAAGTGCTATAAACGCTATTATATAAGAGGTAACTCCTTAACTAAAGAGGTCTTTCTTAAGGGGTTCTTATAGCTAGAAGTATAAGAAGCTCTATAAGTAAGGCTTTATACCTCTCCCTCTTTTCTATCCTTATTCCTTAACTATATTAATACTAAACCTTATATATAAAAACGCTAAGCCTATACGAAGTATACCCTTTAATACTAATAATATATAAGAGCTTACTAGAGAGTTTAATATTAATATAATTAATAAAACCTGCTCTTTTTTTAATTACTCTATTATATATAGAGAGCGTATTATTAATATAGCCCTTAAGAGGGCTCTTAATAATACCCCTAGAGGGGATACTTACTATTATATTATAGCTAAGTAAGTAGACTTAGTAGTAGAAGCTAGGTAAGTTATTATATACCCTATAGAGTAGCCCTTCTTTAAGCAGGTCCTCTATACTATTAAGGTAGAGGCGGCCTAGGCCCCTTAGCGGAATATTAGTAAGTATAGCTTATACTAAATAGAGAGAGCGTTGCTAATAATAGTATAGTAAAGATAGTAATAACTTATAGCGGACGAAGTAGTAATAGAGGCGGTATTAGTAGGGCGGGTAGTGCGCGAGAGGAAAAGTCGATAGTTTTATAGTCTATTAAGTAATTAAAAACTACGTTATTATTAATATAAAGTTAAAAATCGTGAGGCTATCTAGTATAACAGGCACGTATAAGTATAGCTATAGTTAGGAAAGGATCACGTGACCGAAGGCTATGTATTATTAGGAGGCGCGGAGTTAGAAGGTCTGTTGTACTTAAGCAGGTAAAATCACTATGCAGTAGCTAGAGGCCATAGGTAGTTAGGTAGGTTTGCTAGCTTTAGTATAGTTCTTATTTTATTTACTATAGTACGTATAATACGTTCTATAAAACTATTAGATTTATATATATAAGCGGAAGTAGTATTATATTTTATACCGCTTTTAATATATTTAAAGCGTATAGACTTATTATTAAATTTAGTACCTCGATTAGTACTAGATTCTCTTATTTTAAATATCATAGTCTTATATTAAGTTTTATTTTAATAAAAAATAGATATACTTCTAATTTACTCTTAGTTTTTAATAGGTTTCTAAAAGCAAAACGGGTCTTTCTATTAATAAATATAATAAAATATCTATAATTATTACAGGTTTCAGGTATTATAGGGCTATAAATATCTGCAGCTATCTTATATAAGTAAGGATAATATTTTAACCTATTTAGATATCTTATTTCTTTTATTTATGAATTTGCCTAATATATAGGCTTTATAAGAAATATTATTAACTTTAGATATATCATCTATTATAAGTTTATCTTTATATAGTTATTTTAAAGCTTAGATATTTATATAGCTAAGCTTTTTATGCTATAGTAGAGTAGGAGTATCTTTAGTAGTTATACTATTTATAGTATTAGTTAAAAAGGTAGGATCTTTAATAACTTTAGTATTAATATAGTATAGTTTGTTCCTTTTACCCTTTTTAACTAATACTATATTATTAGTTATATTATATAATAAGGGAGTAGACTTCTAGATTATTAAAGCAATATTCTGCTTATCTAGTTGGGATTGGCTTATAAGATTAATACCTAAGTTAGGTATATAATAATAGTTATATAATGTTATATATTAGTCCTATAGTAATTTGAGAATTATATCTCCATAAGTTATAACATTTAGAGAATTAGCCTTTTCTCTGTTAATAATTTTATTTACTTTATAAGTATTAATAAAGTAGTTTATATTATTCATAATATAAATCGTAGCACTAGTATTAAGATAGAATTAAATAGTATTATTATTTATATAGAAACTACTATTATTCTTATATAAAGGGTCTGGTATTATATAACCTATAGTAGGCTTAGTATTTATATTAATATTATATAGAAGGGTTATGTTTAGGTTTTTAAATATAATATTATTATCTAAATCTATATATATTTCCTAGGTAGATTTAGGTAATTTAACTTAAATAGTTTGAATTTCCTTTTCCTCTTCCTCTTCTTCTTCTTCCTCTATAACCTTAGCTATAGGGCTTTTAACTAATAGAGTAGTTTTATTACTCCTTTTAGTAGTAGTAGTTCTAGGTTTAGTAACCCTATTATTATTCTTTTTCTTTATAAGGGCTTTCTATTCTTTTAGAGCCTTAGTAGGATAAAGATAGTAATAATCTTCTTCTAGATAACTAGGCTTCTTATAACCTTTATAAAATAAGCCTTTAGCCTTCTTATAGAACTTCTTTTTAGGCTTAGTATAAGTAATATTATTACTTAAATCTTCTTTTCTCTTAGATTTATCTAATAAATTAGCAAATAAGGAGTCTAGAGTATAGGTATCTAAATCCTTTCTTAAAGATTAAGTTATATTTATTATAAAACCTTTATAACTCTTATCTAAAGAATAAAGGATTTTAGCTATAATAACTTAGTTAGGTAAAGCTAGGTTTTTAATAGCTAAATTATTAGTTAACTCTTTAATCTTATTTAAATAGGTTATAAGGTTATCTAAAGTTTTAAGAGATATATTAAAGAATTCTTTATAAGTTAAAAACGTATTAGAGAATCCTTTAGGCTTATATAGCACCTTTAGCTTAGATTAAGCTTTAGGTGCTATATTAGAATCCTTAATAACTCTTAGAGGACTATCCTTATATAATAATCTAATAAGAGCTAAAGCTTTATTATTTATATTAGTATTGTAAGAATAGGTATATAAGTAGCTAAAGGGACGGTAAAACAGCCTGAATAATAGATATTAATAGGCTGAGTGATATGGTGATGAAAGCTGATAAATTTAAGCATAAGGAGGTATTTTTCCTGG
>JAVHLU010002923.1:0-14593 GCA_036785755.1 Colletotrichum ledebouriae
AATAATAGTAATAGTTATAAAAGTAGAAAACTACGACTATTTACGCTTCGCCTATACCTAATATAAATAACTTTACTTTATTATCTCTTTTATTAATAGGCTTATTAATAGGTTATTTATTAATATATCGCTTTATATTTAAGTATTTTAAGGGATATTACGTAGTTAGGCGTTTTTCTAGTTATAGCTACGTCTAGGGGGGTATATTATAATACCTTTAGTATTACCTATTCCTAGCGTAGTATATAACTAATATTAGCTCTGGAGCGACCTTATTCCGGGGGTCGTTCCTCTAACTATAGTTATAAGTAACTACGTTATAGCTACTCTCGTTATAATAGATCAAGCTCTTTAGTAACTATAAATATGGCCCTATAGGACGTTTCTCAATATTATTCGAAGAGCTCGTACTAGATGGAAAATATGATCGGGCTGATCCCGTGACTTTGTTTTCACCAACCTTCCCACCGACCTTCTTTGGCCATGGAGGAGCAGATTCCACTATCAGCGTCGAGCTGGCTAGACGGGCGCATACAGCTCTGAAGGAAATGAGTGTGGAGACGGAGTTGCGGTGCCGATCACGGGTTTGACATCGGCAAGAAACCCGGGGATCCGGCCTACGAAGCCGTGGTCAGAGGATTGGAGTTTTCGAGAGCACATGTTTGAATGTTGGGTTGCAATCTGCACAATTGACCCATGAGACAGACGCGAGCTCCGGGGCTTCGGAGCTTCATCCCTGCTGAGCTTGCATATCAGTGTGCATGATGTCACCCTGTAACGTTACGCGGAATTATTTCAGGGAAGAGCCCAAGCGCCAGGCGGTGGGACGATCACGACTTCGAATAAAAAGAGATTGGCAGTCCTCACTCTCCAAGTAACCGTAATAGGGCGTCCCAACTTTGACAAAACTGAATGAAACATGGCGCCCTCTCGCGAATCTTTGGAACAAGATGTCCCTCGTCATTACACAGCCTCTTTTGCCTTCTTCGAGAGCTTGTGGGACGCAGGAGTCACACATTGCTTTTGTAACTTTGGTTCAGACCACCCCAGCATGCTGGAGGCCATTGTCGAAGGTCAGAAGGAACACAAGGAAAACTTTCCAACCATCATCACTTGTCCCAGCGAAGTCAGTCTCTTCGTACTGTAAAAAAAAGACTTGACGCTTACAACCATCAGATGGTAGCCATGTCCATGGCCGACGGATTCGGTCGTGTAACCGGAAGACCGCAAGCAGTCATCGTACATGTCGACGTTGGCACTCAAGCGCTTGGCTGTGCCATGCATAACGCTTGTGTCGGCCGAGTGCCTCTGCTGGTCTTCGCTGGACTGTCTCCCTTTACGATTGAAGGGGAGCTCCAAGGCTCTCGAACCGAATATATCCAGTGGTTACAGGACGTGCGCAACCAACGAGCAATAGTCGACCAGTACTGCAGATACACGGCAGAGATCCGCTCGGGAGTGAATATCAAAGTAGGTCAAGATTGCCAGCCATTTCAAGAGACTCATAACTCATTTCTAAACCAAAGCAAATGGTCAACAGAGCATTGAGTTTCGCCACAAGTGACCCGAAAGGTCCAGTGTACCTATGCGCCACCAGAGAGGTCCTCGAGGCCGAAATGATTCCTTACAAGATCAACAACCAAAACTGGAGTTCGGTCGAGCCGGCCGCTCTTCATGCAAACTCTGTCGAAGCCATCTCGAAAGCGCTCGTCAACGCTGAAGAACCCCTCGTGGTCACAGGGTACAGCGGCAGAGATAAGCGGGTGCCTAGTCAGCTGGTCAAACTTGCAACGAACATCAAAGGTCTCCGCGTTTTTGACGCCGGAGGCAGTGAAATGTGCTTTCCAGGTATGCGCGCAAGTACCTCATGCTTTTGTTTCCAATGATGCGGCAGGAAACCTCTACTGAACTCTCTCCTCGTCAGCAAATCACCCAGCATGGTTGGGCTGTGGTTACGGCGGAGACGACAGCATCAAAACAGCAGACGTCATCCTGGTCATCGACTGCGACGTACCATGGATGCCGACAAGATGCAGACCGAAGCCAGATGCCTTGATTTTCCACGTTGACGTCGACCCCTTGAAGCAGAATATGCCAGTCTTCTACATCGATGCTCAACATCGCTGCCAAGCCAACGCGTATACGGCTTTGACGCAAATCAACAACTGCATCGATTCATATGGACCATTCAGGCCGATTCTCGAGTCTGATGCGTTGTCTAAGCGGTGGCAAAGACTTCAGAGATCGTTCGAGACGAATCTTCAAGGGATCGCTGCTCGTGCCAAACCAACTCCGGAAGGCTATTACGAGACGTCGTATCTCGTGAGTTGTCTACGGAAAGTGGTGCCTGAGGAAACGATCTTTGTGGTCGAGGCTGTGACAAACACGAAAGAGGTCGCGGATCAACTTCAACTGACGTCGCCTGGTTCTTGGTTTAACTGCGGTGGAGGTGGCTTAGGATGGAGTGGTGGTGCTGTAAGTGACATCAAAACAAGCCACAAGCTCTGGCACTGGCGTATCGTTTATTCACAGTCTTTTTTACAGGCCTTGGGAGTCAAACTCGCCACCGATTTCACTGGAGAGAAGAAGTTTGTGTGCCAGATCGTCGGCGATGGCTCATACATGTTCTCGTTTCCGGCATCCGTCTACTGGATCGCTGCGCGGTACAACATGCCCGTCCTGACGATCGTTCTCAACAACAACGGCTGGAACGCTCCGAGAAACTCGCTCCTCTACACTCGTCCAAATGCGCCTGCCCTTCAGGCATCAAGGGAAGCGCTGAATATCAGCTTCACGCCTACCCCGGATTATGCGGGTATCGCTAGCGCTGCTGGACGCGGTGAAGTTGGCAGTTTCAGGGCTGACCGCGCGGAAGGATTAGTGGGAAAACTCTCGGAAGCCGTTGCATGTGTACTATCTGGCCGCCCTGCAGTCTTCGAAGCGCAACTGAACGGGCCGGATGGGAAATTCGTGGGCGCAGAACGGTAAATACAGTGTCGAGGCGACAGCAGTGGACATCAAGAGAGACTTCCATTTTGTGAATATGACGGTAGAGAAATACGCATTCAAAAAACCCTATGGAAATGTTTAGTGAAGGAATGATCCAACCTTGAGTTGTGTTGCGATGGTTCTTGTTGGCTAATCGACCAGCATCCGCTTCTAGAAACTCCTGAAGGCCCCTTGACGTATATCCCAACTCAGTAGCATCACATCTTTTAGAAAGCAATGGCGTTCCCCTCAAATCCCGATAGCGCGATAGAAGCTCTGAATCATTTACCGACTCTCTTACCGAAAATTGATGGAGTGCGGGGAACGTGGGGTGGACGGCCGGCGGGGATCAATCCCGGGGACTGATTTCTTGAACAGGCAGTTTACTAGTACCGAACCTTGAGCTATTATCCCTGCCCGGAGTTCTCTTCTAAACATCCGGGGAAGCTTGTATCTGCTGCACAGACCGACTACCTAGGCGTTGCTCAAGCTTCCGAGGGTCACCCCAACCTCTTCCGCCAACGTCGCAACATTCACTTCCCCGGGAAGTTTATTACCATTCCACCCTGCCACCCGTTCCGCGGAACGCCAGACGGCCTGAACTGTCTCCACGGAGATCCCCAGCCCCATTGAGCCTTTGAAGTGCGTCCTGGTCTGCCTTGAAGCTCCCAACGCCGCGATGGCGCCTGCTATGGTAATCTCCGAGAGACGAAGGCTCTGACTCTTCTCAGTCCCGCCAATCACGAATCCAAACACGATAGCATGAATCATGTATGCTTTTTTTTTTTTTTAAACGATATGCGTGAGCTTTCAACAGTAAAATGACTGCAAAGTGAAGAGATGGTGTAGCTTACTCAGTTCAGGGAAGAAGCCATTCATCAAGTCCATGACTTCTGAGTTCGCTGCTGTGCGATATATCTGCTTTCTAGTCTCCAAGCCCTTTTCATGCCAATTCTTCTCATGGAGAAGGGGTCTATATGACATAGTTACCACCGGAAGAACTCACCAATTGAATAAGTCGATGCATGCGACTCCTAATCTCTTGAGTTACTCACCTGTCGATGTCCTCTGTGCTGCCAATTCCAAGCTGCCGCAGCGCGCCTACCAGACCCAGACTGGCTGGAATGCATTGAGGCAGGCCGACAAAAGGCCAGGTCAGGGTGATTGCCAGTCGAAATGCCGAGAACAGAGCTTTCGCTTCTTCGGTGCTCTTGTCCTTGGCCAAATCGCGGAACAGTTTGGGCACCGAGTCGCCACGATGTTGCGCACAAAGCATAGCAGCCTAGAGTCACTCTCAGCGAAGTGTTAAAAAAGAACCTATTGATTCTTCTTACAACTATTCCGGGCGCTGCCGCCTTGATGCTGCCCTCATCAACTTCCTCGAGCTGCCGAACGACGTCTTGGAAGAGATTTGAATCATAGGGGGCAGCGTCACGAGCCATGTTGGCATTCGTATACCTGGAATCAAAGTCAGCAGTTTCTTTGGATGCCATCTTTGATTCGAAATATTGAAGCGGAATGAGCTATTGTGAATGGCAATCCTTGATCAATATCGTTTTGGAAGACCCATAACTTCAGATATATACACAGATAAGGGAACTCCGGGGCGGGGGGACATGTGGTGCCTGGCAGATACTGGCCGCCACATTTGAAACCCTCTTCCGCGGATAGAACCCAATGAAGCGTCTCATAAGAACGCGATCAGTTCGAACCTCGCTGTTGTACACGGCCGCACCACCCCAAAGTGCAACTCGCATTGCCCTCCAATCCCGGTATTCCGTGCCGATCTCAAATACTGTCTTATCAATATGACCCGTCTTTCGGAAGATGTGCGGGCCTATGACTATCATCGTCATGTGCCTGATAAAAGCGAGTACTCATTCGGTCATGCTCTACTGCGTCAAACTAATACAGCCCTATAGACTGGTCGCGGTTTGAAGGTATCGACTTCAGTGACCCGTATAAATACTCGGAGACTATCGCCAATAGTACAATATTTCGACCGCGATGGCAGAAGTGGAATGCAAACCTCGATGCGCCTTTCTATGGCATTACAAGTGATGATAAGAAGAGAAAGGACTTATATCAGCTGCGAGATGAAGGAGCACCCACGCAGAAAATGGTTCGCTTACGTAGCCGTTGTCTACTCAAGAAGTACTAACTGTGTCAAAGGATAGAGCCGCTCGATATGTTAACGAGACTTTGGGTGCCGACGAGCAGAATACAGCGTTGAGGGACCTAGATAATGAGGAATGGTCGGTTTTGGCAACTGCAGTCCATGTTTCCATCTCCATCGGCTGGTATCTTACAGTAGACAATAGCATAACCCGGAATTTGTGTTGTTCAAGTGTGGTTTGCGTCTAGAGAACCTCATCGCATCCCAAGTTGATGGCATCATGGAACTCTTGAGACAATCATTAAGCGAAACCGGCTTTGCGAAAGTCCAGGGCGCCAGTAAGACCAATAAATTTCTTGGGGAAATTTGCGGCAGAGAAGCAATCCTGAATGGGAACAGTTAATTATGAGCTTGTTGATCCGTCATTCACTCGTAAGACCTCCGCTTATTTTTTTCTTCCCCTTGCGTACGCAGTTTCTCGATCGTTGGGGAGCCATCGGCAACATAACCGTTGGAATACATGCTCTTTGGCCCTCATCTGGCCTTACATGTCTTCCTCGCGGGAAGCCAGATGGTCATGAGTCCTGTTTTTATTGGAAGTGAGCCTCGGCTGATAGGATCTCAGATCATCGACAGCGGTCCTGATACGGGGCTGACTCTGTCGCCTTCATTACAAAAGAAAGCTCAAGTATACAGCAGAATGCGTGATCCAGCCATGCCCGAAGGCCGCTGGAACCCAGCTGATCAAGTAAATGTTTCTGGCTAATCCTTCCTCCTTGGATCCAGGGGTTTGCTGACCACGTCGAAAAGAGACACTTTGCGGGAGCTTTTCAAGATAACCGAGTAATCCCTTACGAAGGCATTTTGGCCAGCGACATGACAGAGGAGCAACAGGCGCTTCTCATGTCAATCGTTTCGGCGTCCTCGACGCTGTGGCCGGCGAAGCCCCTTCGCTATAGGCTGCAGCAGATCCGGGAACACCTTTCCGAAACTTACCGCTCCTGGATTGGCGAGTATGGCCCAGCAGATCCGTTTTATTATCGAATCCAGGGTCCGGTCGCATTGTTCGAATTCGACCACCACTCGGGCGTGTTTCTCAACAACGGAGAGCCCGCCAAGTACCATATCTACACGATCCAGAGGCTATCTAATGGCAACGACAATGGATGGGAGCTCAGAAAGCTTGTTCTGGTCGCGGATGAGGAGGAGGAGCTACAGTGTGGCTCGGGTCTGGAGTCATGAGGTACCAGTAGAGGAGCTCTCCAAGGTCGTCGTCCGATGTAGCTTAGCATTGAAGAAAGATCAGCCACCTCCGCACACTCAAAACCAACTGACCTCATTGCATTGATGTCTTGTGGGGTGCGGGGTTGAATCTCGGCAGCTGCCGAAAATCATCTGAACAGAGCATGTTATGAGTACAGGCGCATCCTCTTATCCCGACTAGTTCTACCCAACAGGTCGCTCTGCACAGTGATGCGCTTCAAAATGTCCAGCAATTCAAGTCCACCAGGCAGGGTCTGCCGAGCAAAGCGTGTTGTTCGAGCCTGCGACTACTGCCGAAAAAAGCGAGTACGTAGGCCATTCCAGACTTGGAGAGAAGGAACGGCGAAGTTGACCCGTTACGTTTTGGCAGCTGAAATGTACACCCAATCAACGGCCCTGCTTCAACTGTCAACTATACCACACGCAATGCATCTCTTCAGAGCGTGGTCGACGCACTGCTGTTGGAAATAATCGGAGATCATCCGCTGAGCCCGACATTGACGTTTCGCAAGCCATCAGTCATGTTAGCGACCCGGTTCCCAGCAACAGAGACTACGGGGGGGACCTCGGGTTTACTTCCGCGGCCTCTGCCGAGGAGGCCGTCGCTGCGGACGCACACTCGGCTCTCGACGCCATACTACCCGTATCAGCCTGGCCCTCGAACGATCTCGAAGACGGAGCTGATCCTCAAGACTTCGACAACGTTTTACGTCAGCTCGGAATTGGTGTATCCCCAAATTTCTGGGATCTCGGAAACACATCATTACCTGCCCAAATAGGAAACGTCGAAGACTCGTGGGCGTCGTTGACGAATCAAGCCGTTGCGGACTCGGCAGTTCGACCGCAACTCCTCAGCAACCAGGCTGGAAAACATGCCTCCTCCCTCTTGGCAGCCCAGCTGTCGCCCTCCTCCACATCAACAACTAGTCTGGCCAACGGGAAAGTCTGCGACATCGAATCTTTGACCAGAGGAAGCGAGAACGCAAGTTCGCTGCAGCGTACCGTACCTCCAGCTGTGTACATCCGCAAAAATGGGTCCATGGGACACTACGTTGGTCAGTAGATCCTGAGCTGTATTCAAACGGCGGGACTCTCGCTCAATGTTTACAGGTTTGACTTCGACTGGAGCTCCACTTGCCATGTGCCTCACCGATGGCATCAAGAGCCAGAAGCTTTCTGTGGATGCTGCATGCTTAGACTTCCTAGTCGAGACGGGCCTGCGTGTTGACGAAGTTGGTCCGCTACCCATGCACGACCTCTCAGCTCAAAAGTTACCCGCCAAAGATGCGGCGGTTCGCTGCATACGAGGTAAGGTACGTCTTTTGATCGGTCGAAGACCCATGGCTTTCTTTCACTAACCTTTGGAAGCGTACTTTCGCATAGTGAACGTCTTCATCCCGATTGTTGATGAAATATGGTTCCTACCTCGGAGCGAATTGTTCTATACAAATAACAGACATCAGCTGGATATGCTTGACTTCTCACTATTCCATCTGTCGTGCGGGATGGGGCCTACTTACGCGGTCGCGTGCAGTCCTACCCGCTCCGAAGCGGGTATATATACCCCTTCGGTCTGCATACCCCTATTTAGAGCGACTTCTTCCCATAGATATATATAGATACCTATATATATACTCCTTTATTATAAACTTCGTCCTATATACCCTTCTTTATAATAACCCTCCCCTCAAGCGCTTATAGCTATTATAATAGTTATAAGCCTAGCTCTTAGCTAGTTTAACTTCGCTTATAATATACCTTTCCTATATAACCCCTAACGTGCTATAATAGCTTTAGGCGCTCCTTTTAGCCCTCCTCTTAGCCCCCTATTTAACCCCTCTTTATTACTAATATAGCTTTTTAACCTAACCCTCCTACTACTTAGCTATATATATATACTTATTATCTCTCTAAGCTGTGTAACTAGCTTGCTTAGTATTTATAGCTTTGCTTCTATACCCTTTAAGTAAGTATATAAGACTATATTAACCTAAGTAGTTAACCTATATCTAACCTTATATACTATATAGCGCACCCTCTAATAATTAATAAACTTACTATATAGCGTAATAAGGAAGCCTATAAGACCTATATTTATAAATATAATAAATAGGCTACGTAGCGCTATATATATTAAAACTTAAATAATATAGAGCCCCTACCTCTACTATCTCTTATAATTAATAATATTTATAATTAGTATACTATATATATAGCTAATTATAATATTACTAAGGAGATCTAAAAGTCTCTCCTTGGTAGCTATTATAATATTTAGAACTTTATATATCGCACTATTAACTTTTTATTACTTATAGTTATTTAAAATAACCTCGTAGCTATTAAGAATACCTCCCTCTAATCCCTTATATAAGCGCTTAAGTAGTTAATCGCCCCTATAGACCTCGTTATAATTACTATAGTTTAGGATAAATACCTTTATATCCTAGAGCTTATAAATAGGTCTATCTCGCTATATACCTAGTACTAGTAATAGTATACTATATGTTAGCGCGCGAGGTCGCTTAAGATCTCTAAAATCGAGGGGGTTATTATAATTAAACGCTTCCTTAAGGTAGTTAGTAAGCGAATAGCGCTTATTAATACGGTCCACGTAGTAGGCGAAAAATATAGGTGAAAATTCTATGAATTTAGAAGGTTTTTTCCTTAAAGGTAATAAGCCCTTTTATAAGAGTTAACGCGTTTAGGTATATTTAACGCGTTAAATATATTAGATACCCTTAAGTAGGATAACTACGCTAAGCGCGTTTAGTATTAATTACTTATATAAGAAGAAAAAGGTATTAACTATAATATATAGTATAAAATTTAATTTATACCTCTTATTATAGTAATATATTAGTAAGTAGAGCTATATTATTATATATAAGTAATTATATATAACCTTACTTCCTTTCTATTCTATACTTTTTATTATATTTTATTTTAAGCTAAGGGAGTCTTAGGCGCGGTATTAGTTATCTTTAAGAGGTTAGAGTAGTTCTTATCCTTATTATTAATAATCTCTTTAGCTATAACTAGGAGTTAGTTAATATTAATATTATAAGTAGTAGCTAGTTAAGTATTATCCTTATATTACTCTAGGAATAGGTAGCGAGATTTATTACTAACCTTAGGGTATAACTTAGTAATATTATTATTGTTAATTATAGTAATTAAGGTAGCGAGGGAGGTAATATTAATATAAAGGCTTTAAAAGTTAGTAGTATATTTATACTAAAAGTTAGCTATATTTATAGCCTTAGGGTTATTAAGGTTTAAAAGAGTATAAATAGCGCTTAAGTTATTACTATTAACTATAGCCTAACTAATATAAGTATTATCCTTAGTATATATACTAAGAAACTTATATTATAATATCTACTTAATAATAAAGAATAGTAATATAGCGCTAAACTCCAGGTTACTTATAATTCGTTTAATAATAAATAAGTTAAGGGCGTAGATATATATATATATAAACTAAGGATAATTAAGTTATTCTAGATAAGCGCGTATAGGGTAAGGCGTTTAGTATAGTAAGTAGTAATAAGGTTAGTTATATTAAAGAAATAGAGGTACTAAAAATATATATTAATTACCTCCTAAGTAATTAGGAACTTTATATAGGAATAAGTAAGGTAATAGAGGCTAGCGATATAAGTATAGGATTATTAATTTATAATAACGATCTTCTTAATACTAGTAGTAATATTAGGCGTCTTAGCGGAGCTAGGCGTATTAATAGCGTTAAAGGGGCTAATATTAGAGGAAGGATTAATATTAGAGCGATCCTCTAGGCTAGTAGCTAATATTATATACTTAGTAGATAACTTAGTAATAAGGTATTATTCTAGGCTAAGGAAGCCTAGGCTCTCTTATATTAATCCCTAAGGAATAATTACTATAATAAACTTAAACTTATTAGTAGCTAATTTAATAAATTAGCCTAAGTTAAGAGTAATAGCGCTAGTATTAGTAATATAACCCTCGGAGAGCGTTATAATTAGGGTAATCTAGGTCTCCTTATATCTATTAAGTAGTATAGAGATATAGCTAATATATTTACTATAAGCTTATATTCTCTTAATAGCCTTAATAGTATCTATTATATTAGGGGTACTAATACTAGTAGCTTATTTCTTAGGAGTAGCTATCTTATTAATCTTATTCTAAGTAATAGGAGTTAATCTAGTACTAATTATAATAATATTAATTAATAGTTAAGTTTTAATATATTTAGTAGTATTAGTAGCTTAGTTAGGTTAGCTAGTATTAAGAGATAGTTTAGGCTAATTAGTATTAATAGTTTTATTAGCTTAATTATATTTAGTAGTAATAGGTTTATTATCTCCGCTTAAGGCCTCTTTAGAATTAATAGAAATAGGTATACTAGTAATATTAGTAGTATAATATAAGTTATTTTTAAGGGAGTTTTATATAGTATTATAAAGGAATAGCTACTCGAGGTTTAAAATAGTATTAAGGAATTAGTAGTAGAACTTAATTTAGTTTATAAATAGTAGTTAGATAACTAAGTAAGTATTAATACCTAGGTAGATAATAAACGGGGTATTAGAAATATTATAACTAGTTTTATAATATTAAGTCTCTTAGTTAAGGGCGCGCTTAAAGATTTCTTAGTTATAAATATAATATCTAGGCTTATTATAAGGGATCTTAATATTAGGTAGATAGTAGTAAATATAGTTAAGAGTAATATACTTAGCGTCTTTATATTTAGAGCGTTATCTATTTATAGTAAAGTAATACCTAGGTATATATAATATAAGTTACTCTAGTAGCGCTAAATATATAATAATATAGAGCGTTAGTAAGATTCCTCAACGTCTAGATAAGGATAATAATAATAAAGGGAGATATATAAGTATAATAATAGTATAGTAACGGGGTTAAAGGCGTTAATACTCTTTAGTGAAATATATATATACAGGGAAAAAGGCCTCTAGCCACTGCATAGTGATTTTACCTGCTTAAGTGCAACAGACCTTCTAACTCCGCGCCTCCTAACAATACATAGCCTTCGGTCACGTGATCATAACTTTCCCAACCACTCTCGTATGGTGGCTTTCACCTTGCTAGAAGGTTTAGCGAGGGCGTTGCCACGAGAGCCTCAGTAGCCCGTTTAGCTCCGATATAATTAGCCCTAGTATAGCGCGTATCTAACTTTATACGAGGGTTTACTTACGAGTAGTAGGAATATATAGGGTTCCTATATTATTTTCCTTAACTAATAGAGGGTATTAGTTAAAATACTTATATAGTATTTCCTAAATTATACCTACGAACTAGGTAAATTTGTTATAGTCTTTCTACGAAGGGGCTGCGGCGTAATTCCGAACTTAATAGAGGGAAAAATATACTTAATACTAAGTAGGCAAAGGTGGTAGTAATAACTAGTAAGGTTACCTAGTAATATAAATTTATTTTATATATATATACTTAAGCGCTAATTTTTCTTATTAGTTAAATAAGAATAGGGATTAACCTTTTAGCGAGGAGGGTAGTTATATTTATAAAAGTTCTTATAGTACTAAGAGTAAAAGGAGTTTAAGAGGGAAGGTATAATAAGCGTAGTTATCTTTACTAATAGGATAGATATAAATATTACTATTATTAGGGTAAAGTTCTTAAGCGCGCTAAGCGTGCTAAATATCTTTATTTTATAATAAGGCCTTAGTTATAATACTCTTTATAATCTATTTATCTATTTAAGGCGCTTTAAGTAGCGCGTTCCTTATTTATAATATATATTATATTATTCTACTAGGTTCTTATAAAGCTTTTTTCTTAAGCACCTTAATAGTTTTTTATTAGGCTCTAATACTAGTTTAATACCTTATTAGATAGGTCTTTAAGCTTATACTTATCTATAAAGCTATTTTATTTCTTATTCCTTATTTTTAAATATAGTAATAAGTTTATCTATATTTATAGCGTCTTTATCTATCTAAGTAATATATATTAGTAGGTAACCTTTTTATTTAACTAGATATTATACCTTTTCTTATTAAGCTCGGAATTACGCCGCAGCCCCTTTGCAAAAAGACTATAATAAATTCACCTAGTTCGTAGGTATAATTCAGGAAATACTATATAGGTATTTTAACCTATACCCTCTACTAGTTAAGGAAAATAATATAGGAACCCTATACATTCCTACTACTCGCAAGTAAACCCTCGTATAGAGTTAGACGCGCGCCGCACCGGGGCTAATTATATTAGAGCCAAATAGGCTACTAAGGCTCTCGTGGTAACGCCCTCGCTAAACCTTCTAGCAAGGTGCTGCGAAAGCTACTATACGAGATAACTTCTTAACCCAAAAGGTCGACCTTCTAGCAAGGTGCTAAAGGTGCTGCGAACGCCACTATACGAGAGGTGACTCCTTATACCTTTTCTTATATAAGGGTTTACTTCTTAAGAATACTTTTAATCTTAAAATACTTATATACTTTAAGCTAATAAATATTACTATCTTCCTTAATATTAACTAGGCCTTAGTAGTTATCTTAATAGTTAAATAGGTTACTACTAGGGGCTAGTATTAGTATAAGTTAGATAATAGATATAACTAGGTAAATATTTATATTAGGTAGAATATTAAGGTAGTATACTAACTTATTAATATATTTAAGAATATTAAATAGAATATACTAATAGCTATACTTTAGGTTTAGCTATCTTAGTAGATAATATCCTAATCCTATCTTAAGGTATACCTAGTTACCTAGCTTAAAAGTAATAAAATAATATTTTTTATTATACTATTCCTTTATATATAGCTAGGCTATTATAATTAAAATTTTTACTTCCTCTTAGAAAATTTCATAGTTTATTTTAAGGTTAGTATTACCTAAGATATTTAACGCGTTATTAGTATTCCTATTATATAGGATTTAGTTAAGTAAATAACTAATAACTTATAAGTAGGTATTATTAAGGTTATATTAAAGGCTTAGTAGTAATATTACCTAGTTATTATTAACGAGGTTAAGAAAGTAATAAATAGCTAGTTTAATAGCTTAGTTTTTATATTCTAAAATACCGTCGGTTTATAGATAATATACTATTAAGAATCTTAATTTAGTATATAATTTAGCCTATAGTACGGTTTAAAACTTTAATAGGAACTTCTAGTTATAATTAGATATAATAGCTTTTAGTATTCCCTAGTTACTATATTAGAGGTTACGAAGTAGGAGGCGTCCCTAGATCTTAGTAATATATATTAAATAACCTAGGATAAGAAGTATTACTTTAGAGAACTTATTAGTTATAGTAAGTACTATATTAAGAAGTAGAAAGTTCTTTACTTTATAGCCTAAATATTATAAAGGTATTTCGGGAAGTCTAATAGTAAAGTCTATAGTAATTATATAGAAGGGAATAGCTAGTATTAATATTAGTTATATTGCGCTAAGCGGTAGTTAACGTTCTATATTTATAATTCTATATTATAAGTAGTTAGCTATATAATTATTAACTTATTATTTAAGATATAGTATATAAAAGTATTTATTAATAGCTCTCTACGTCTGTTCTTTACTAAAGTAATAGTAGTTATTATAAGCTTCTTTAATAAGAGGCCTTACTAACTCTTTTAGGATATTAAGCCTTTATTTATTAATATAGGGGTTAATATAATAAAGAAGACTATTATATATAATAAAGTTAAGGTTTATATTATCTACCTTTTTATAGAGTATCTTATATACTCTACTCTAGGACTTAGAGTTAGTATATAATTAGATAAGCTTAGCTTTAAAGTTATTATTAAGAGATACTTCTATTATAAAGTTAATATTTATTAGTCTATTATCCTATATCTTATTAAATTCCCTAATATCTTTAATAGGGATTTCTATTATAAATAGGCATAATAACGCGTCTGCTATAATATTGAATATTCTAGGGATATAATAATATACTAGGGAGAACGAGCTAAGATATTCTAATAATAATATAAATTATAAGTTAGACCTCGTTTTATCCTCTAACTATAGCAACGTGGCCTCTAGCCACTATATAGTAATTTTACCTACTTAAGTGCAACAGACCTTCTAACTCCGCGCCTCCTAATAATATATAGCCTTCGGTCACGTGATTATAACTCTCCTAACTATAGCTATACTTATATATGCCTATAGCCTCACGATCTTTAACTTTATATTAATAATAACGTGGTTTTTAATTATTTAATAGACT